>RJJA01000236.1:0-17923 GCA_003724045.1 Lepidurus arcticus | reverse complement strand
TTCTTCAGCCAGAACATGTAGTTTGGTCTCTTCTATAACATATATTTTTTCATTTTGAAACCTTACTCCCCCTTTAAGTTCAGAAAACTTCTCTTACTATAAAACCCTTAAAACGCTAAATCTTATGTGAAGTTACTGTGTGCCCTTTAAGTTAAGTAACCAAAGTCACTGAAGGAAAGTTTTCAGACCATCGACAGTAATTTTCAAACTCTTAAACTTGTCAGCATTCTGCAAAACTCATTGTTCTACAATTGGCCCAAGAAATGTTTTAAAAATAGACCCAAATATTTTAGTTCTTTTTATTTTAACACGTATTCCCAAAAATTGTACCAAACTGTACATAATCCTTAAAAAAAGAAGAAGAAAAAAAGTTATTTGGGGGGCAAGGGAATTCTGATGATGCATTTGTAAATCAACTCTTTGTCTCTCATGAAGAACGCAATAAATCTAACCCCACCGCATAATTAGACACATCTCCCACGAAGTATAGTACGGTACAGTACATGGGTACTTGAAAACCGAAAGTGGTATTCTAAGCCCAGGCGACCTTAACCGCACGTATCGTGTACGTATGTTCTATGGTTGTGTCTTGGAGCAATAATGAAGCTATTGAACCAGCAGGTTGAACTTGTTGGAAAAGTTTTCCCATCGAAACGCAAAAAGGGATATTACTTCAGATCTCATCAACGTTCTTCATTACGAACCAAAAGGGAACAGGTGATGAGGTGAATGAGCAACCAACTCTATCCGTCTCGGTTGTTTGCGCACAGAATAAGATGCTCTTCTCCTTCCATTCCAACTATCTTGTATCTCTCCGTCTTTCTCTCTCTGTCTTTCTTTCCCTCTTTCCGCAGGCTGAGGTTTTGCTTTGGAAAGAAAATTCAAGCCTAACGACCATAGTTAAGAGAACCCCCTGCACTTCTGCCTGCCAAGGAAAATGGAGAATTTCAAACCAGCAAAAAAAAGGTCACTGCCCCTATACACTGGGATCATCTCTCTCTCGCCTTCATTAAGGCGCACTTTTGACAATGCAATGCAAAACTAGATCATTCTGTCCCGAGAAACTAGTTTTTGAAAAGTTTTTGCCTCTCCATTTTTATCACTTTTGAGCCTGAGGATCAAGCAATTAGACCCATGGAGAATTTTCCAAGGAAGGCCTACAATTTTCTCTAGAGCGTAGTTCAATAAAGTGCCAAGTCAACTGGGACCCTTGCTGCTATTTGGTTTAATATTATTTTAGTTTCAAAATTTTTAAGAAAATATAGAGTTAGGTAACCATTTTGGTAAGTCTCAGGGGATTTTAAAAAATTTAAAGAAATTCTGCTTGAACAATAGTTGCAAGCATGGAAGAAGATTGGAAAACTAGCTGTAGTTTGTTAAATTTGGCATTGGAAAGTTGCAAAAAGTATGAAAGATACACTTTACACTTTAAAGATGCGAAAAAGTTTCAAGACATGAGGCATGGAAAGCTGTAGCCATATACGAAGACATGCTATTTGAAAAAAACTAGCCGAAATTGAAGATTTAACATTTAGAAGTTTCAATTTCAATGTAAAACACCAAAATTGCCCCGGAGTTGTATTTAAAATTCGGGCTATAGTTTTGATGGCATTATATTTGAAGATTGCAAAACATCTTGAAGGAATGATAACCTGAACTTAAAACCCCATTTTGTCCATCGCATGTAAGAGGTTTCCTAAGTCGTTCCTTGTCTATTTCATCGACACGTGTTAACGACCTTGTATGGATCTCTTTCCTCGGTGCGGTAAAAGGCATATACGAGATCTTGCTCCTACAGGAAATTCTTTCGAGCATGGCAATGCATTCTCAACGGCTTTTGGAGTGTTGTTATGCCTTCCAGCAGCAGACGAGGATGAATGATGCAGTCATTCATGACACGTCCCTGTCAGCAATGCAATGTAGCGTAATGTATGTACGTACGTATACTGTTTCGAGCTGTTCAAAGTTGCTTCAAAACCACAAGATAAATAACAATTTTTTAAAATCTGCTCCAAGTTGCAACTTTCCCAGTTGCGAAGTTATCCCGGAAAGTGCTTTGTTTTCCTTCTTTGAATCAGCTAATATTGTGTTGAAATAAAAACTTGAAATTATCAGTTTGTGCTTTTATTATTCAATTTGCTAATTCCTCAAGAACTTTTGCCTTTCTTTAACTCTGTGAATCTGGAATCTAAAGAAATAGACCATTTTTCATACTGTACGTAAATTCCCAATCTTTAGAATAATGAAAAACATTCCGAACACAATGGCTTTGGTTGCTTCAACTTTTCCATTTTCATTTACAATTTACAATTCATGGATGTGATTCGGAAACATCTAAATTTCGCTTTAATAATGGACAGGGATCCCTGTTTTTCTCACTTCAATCCTTTAACCTCCGGACTATGCGCTTGTTGCACCCACGCTACCGCAACGAAGCGCGCAGTGCTTTGCATGGGCGTGTGTATGAGCGCGCATAGCTACGGCGCAGAAAACTGTAGGACAGGGTAATGTTCTAACCACGTTCTCAAATTGTTATTAAATGTGTCCAAGCACAATAAAATAATTGCCTAGGACGTGACAATTTCCACGGTGGCACAATTTTGGTGAAAAACATTATTTGGAGTTTTGAAACGAATGAAGGCAAAAATAGAAAAAAGTAAAACTGTTTTGCCTTTCACGTTAGTACGAGCTACTTTACTGTCAGGATATGATGTACAAATTTAATGTAAAAAATTAAGTAAGAGTGCATCTCCCTTTCCCATGCTCTATTGGCATAGAAAGGCAAGCATATGGCGTAAACATATGGGAGTCCTGAACTTGTGTTAATTATTTTATTCCAGTCCTGTGGTTTATTGTAAATTAAATCAACCGTGCATAACAAGAAAAAATATTTAAAAAAATTCTTCTCAACATTTGGTTGGTTGATGTTTTAAACGAACGACTGCTCTTAATTCTGAACATTTAAACGTTAAAAATCTTTCCAAATGCAGTCAAATGAAACACTTTAAGTCTTTAAATTGTTAAGGATTAAAAAAATATAAATATTACAAATATAAATGTAAAAAATATAAATATAAGAACATTTAAAAAATTTCGTGTTATTTTTCTTAAATCCTTAAACTAGGCAATACAATGCTTTAAAATTCTACTTTTCGTACAGTTAAATAAATACAACCTCCTCTAGCACTGTCGAAGACTCAACAAAGAAAGGCCACTCCTACTGAGACAGTTAAGCAAGTCGAAGATTCATTTCAACACCCATGAAACCTTGACTAGGGAAAAAGCCTTCCCTGCAATCTTGTCCTTCTTCGAACAGGCAGTTTTATGTAAATAGGATGGCCATTGGAATCGCCTCCTTTCCCCTACCTGCTACTACACCCCCCCCCCCTCCTTCCCCACATGAGGTGTACCTTGATACTACCCCACCCTACCCTTGTAATTTTTAAATAGTGACAATGTACAACCGTACCCAGAATACAGTCCTAGGCAATCGGCGCGAGCCTACGCCGGTAGTAAGGGGAAATACTTCCAGAAATTACTTCCACTCAAAACTGCACTTACAATTAGATTAAATGTAAGAAAAGAGACGTATAAATGGGGAAAGGGTTTTTCCGAGTTTAAAGACAGCACGGAACGTCTTCTAACGTCAATGAAATGTTAATTATTAACATGGAAAGGTTAATGCACTGTATCTCGTCACGAAAGATGGCATTTTACGGCGCCAGTATGGTCTGTGGCCGTCACTTGGGGTGGATTTGGTAGCTCGGCTTCTAACTTTCCGCTGCACAACTTTGATTTTTGTTTCCATTTTTACTTTACTTCTTACTTTCACGCCCATACAGCGTCAGACGTCCAGAAAACCAGCTCTACCTTATCGAATAATAACGAGAACATGCGTTAAAAGGTACAAAACAAGGGGCGAATGACACTTCTTGTTATACTGGGTTTCTAATTAATGCATCTTTTTTATGTCTGCCCTCGAGCTGGCAAAATTCAAGAAAGTTAATTGGGAAGCTTACGGGTTTTAATTTTTCTCCTTTGAGGCAATAAACGCATTACTTCTACAGACTGTAGCATCTGTTTCAACCGGTAATTGTACACTTATCTTTCGCAACACAAGCTAAAAGGATGGCGCTTATTTTGAAAACCAGTTTTTTGTGTTTTTTTACTCTATGAGGAAGAAAAGCGCGTTTTAAACCCCAAAACATCCCCAAAACATGCAACTTTTAGAATAAGTAAGGTTGCCGAAGGACTTTTATCATTTTCCTGCTTCTCTAGATTATAACATAGTTTGCGTCCAAGAGAAACACCATAGAATGTCACTTCTAAAGAGAGACATGTCAAACTTTTTTTTTAAACTGGAGGTCTTTGACCTATAGAGGGCGCACGAGGAGGTCCAATTAAACGCACCGAGGTTTCTGGATATGTAATTGGGCGTTTAAAAGCTCATTTTTCTTCTATACAAAACATACAGTGACAAAATTCTTCTGGTAATTGAAGTCAAAACAAGATTTTTTTTTTGGGGGGGGGCATGAATGGAAGGCGGAGCTGCTATAGTTTCAGAATGTTGACAATTAAAAGTCCAAATGACAAGAGTAGTTTTCTGCTTGGTTGCACACATTCCTATTAAACATATGTGTTGCTCTCTTTATGGGCGTTTCTTTTTTAAATACGTTTTTTATTTTCGAACAATCGTTTTTTCTGCATTAATTGAATTTTATAGGGAAAATGTAATCGTAACAAAGATCAAACTATGGTAAAACGTTGAAAATGATGGATTTTTTAAGAATCTAAATACGATACAGTTCCATTAACAAAGACAAACGGAGTTTTTATTTATTATTTTTTTGTTTTTATTTTTTAGAATTATAACCAGCAAATGCTTTTGCCGGTCATTGTATTAGTTGACTTTTACATACCGTTTTGCAGATTGGAGCTATTTACAAGGGAAGGTACAGAAAGAATGGAAAGGGGGAAATTTCGAGTTTTTAAGTTCGCAATATATAAAGTACAAGGAAGAAGGAAGTAACATTCAAGGTTACATGAGTATACTTGTAATAAAGATGAATAGAAGTAAATAGAAATGAACGTTAACAGTTAGAAGTATAGAAATATAAAGTTACGCTACTGTTTCTTACGTTTTTAGGTAGCTTTTGGAATAGTTTTAGAAGGTTCACAAAAGGTTTAATTTCATGCCAATGTGGGTATTCCAGCAAAGAACTGCAAGTTCGAGCATGGAAGTTTTTGCAACTTACACAGTTCGACATCACGAGCATTGAAATTGGCAACAATTATGTCCTTTGTTGTTAGTTTTTGCAATAAAGTAACGAGAAAATGAGCTGTTATTTCCTTTGAATTTCTGTTTTCACTAACAATGCAATGTTCATTTCAATTGAATTGTAATAGATTTTCGCTTGAAAAACTGAAAAAGCACTTTTAACAGTAAAGTTTGCAATGTCTAATAAAAGCAAATAGCAAACGAAATTTTAAAAAATACTTGGTCAAAAATTTAAAAATCAAAGGATTTCATCCAGTAAGAAACTGTTTTGTTGGGCATGGAATAGAACTTGCCAAAAAGTCTGGTAAGGATGTTTTTAACACTGCAATTGGCAGCTTGGAAGCTGCGTAACGACACAATTGGCAGCCATTTGCGCTTACGTACGCTAAAAGAACAGCCAAGTGGTTCAAAGAAATGAACATTTTGTACAAGAAGTCAACAACCATCAGGATTATATGCTTTAGTCATTTCTTTGTTTTTGCTTTTTTGCTTCCCCCATAAATTGTAACCGCTAGTTCGCTATCTTATTTTCCAGGAGTTTTTCCTTGGCGAGAAAAACCGGAAGCTGCACCAGAACAAAAGACCTTCCCCCCAAAAGCTTTTAACAGTAAAGTTTCGCTTATCGATAGAAAGAAAATTAATTTTCAAAATCCGAAAAATCTTTTACCAAAAATTCTAGGCAGTAAAGATTATTTCCTATGACGTTTTTTTAATAGCCTGGTGGAAAAGGCAAAAATGCCCTGGCAGGATCTTGAAAAGTGCTATGAAAATGGTAGCAATCTGTTTAACAACGTAATTGGCAGCCATTTGCAAGTGAATTAGACAGTATCTCGCAATTTGGCTCACATCTGGGACTCAAAATTACGTCATTCTATGTTGTTAGAAAACCCTGAAGGTGATTTACAAGCTTATAGGTTCTTCATTTGGTTGTCATAAAAAAGCCCTCGAAAGTCCGTTAGGGAATCGCAAAGGGACCACCCCTATTACTAAAAGCATGACTGATGTGATTTAAAGTCAAACTTTCAAGGAATTTTCCCCAGAAAATGTTTTGAAACGTTATGAAGAATCAGGGCAAAAAGCCAGAAAACCCTGCGTCCAAAAACTGAAACTATATCTCCTTAGCATGTCAACCATTCCAGAGTGATACAGAAGGTCCCAAAGGGGCCCAACGTTGATGGAAACGACTTGTGTGTCTCATTACCAGAAACTTCCAAACCTCCCACCATGACACAAACACACAGATGCAAACGTTTTTAATTGTTTTTATTTGTTACCACGTAATGATAGTCTTTTACACCGTATACACTAAACTAAATTAGTAAGAAAAATACAACAGAAAGCAAAAAACGAAAAAGCAGGAAACTGACTTTGGACCAAACATGCACCAATGTATTAATAATTCAAACGGAGACATTTCCATAATTTTTGTCCTTTATTAATGTAATCATTAATAATAATAATTTAAATTGTAAAGTACGGAAGATAGACTGAACACCGTGTCTTTTATCTAGAACTACAAAAACGTAACCGAGTTATATTCTTTTGACAGTTCTTTTTAAATTAGTTCACAGATTACGGTCAGTTAACAACGTATTCCTTAAAAACCTACACAAGTTTTCTGCAACGTCACTACACGGCACACTTTTAAGGGATATACCCCGTTATAAACCTCGTGACTTTTTAATGATCTAACCAAGCTCTCTCTCTCCTCTTTCTCGCCTTTCTCCCTCGTCCCTCAACTCATTTCATTACAAGAGCGCATCTGTTGTCGTGACTGGTCCAATTCCGGACGTGCTTTCTCTGTAAGTGCCTGCAATTACTAATCTAAGCGCAAAAGCTTACTAATACTATCGCAGATTATCTATTTCACTCCATCCTCCCGCAAAAAAAGAGCGCGAATAAAATTTGTACAAAAATCTTTTTTTTTCTTTTACATCGAAAAAGATAAGAACGTGCAAGAGGTGGAGCTTAGACCCCCGGCGGAGTAAAAATAACTCCATTGAAACTTTCATGCGGGTTTTCTATTATAGACGCCATGATATATCCATTAGTTTTGGCGGGTTTTGGGTAAATAGTATATAGCAAAGGCCAACGAACCCTAAAAATTCCCCTCCCCCCAAAGAAAAAAAATCCACCAACAATGAATCTATTGCGTGTATAACACCCACCCATCCTCTTTCACTTCTGGAACCCTTTTCGTTATACTTTAAGGGAATACAAAAAGGAATTTTGGGGTAAAAAATGAAAGAAAATAAATGACACCTTAAAGAAAAAGAGAGTATTCGTATGAAATTTCTCCTCTTAGCCACGCCCATTGGCTTGAATATCGAGTACAAAAATGGCAAAGCGGATTTTGCGCGACTTTCTCTGGAGTAATACTTGCACAAGCTCTTGAACAAAATGAACACTGTAAAAGATGATAAGTTCAAACTTTCCATAGTAATAACAGGATGACGCTTTGTTGCTCTGGATCTCCTTTTCGGGATTTTTTTTTGCGAATTTAAAGGTTTGATTCTATCCCTCATCCCTTGGCAAGGTCCTCCTAACCCATATATGAAAGGAAATTGCTAGTTTCCCAATGGGTAATGGTTTATAGAAAGCTTTTAAGTTGTTATTTTTTCATTAATTTCTTGAAACGTTTGAACCTTTTTTGGCGGCAACTTAATTCAGAATGTGAAAGGAAGTTAGGAAGAGAGAGACGTATGACCGTTTAATTCAATTTTTTTTCCATCTTGGGATTTTTTTCGGCCAACAGCTTCCTCAACTTTCAAAGCTTTTCAAGATGATGACGATGATGGGCTTTCCCAATCTGCGTCTTGTGCTTTGTATTAAGTGCGAGATGACTTTATTCCGCTTCGCCTTCAAAATTCAAGTTCTGCTTGGGAGTTTTTCAGCATTGAAAATAACGTTTTGATTAATGTACTGTTTGGATAACTTTAGGAAGAAACAATTTCAGTTTCAAGGTTAAAAATAAGTTTACAATCCAGTTAAATCCCCTTTAAAAGTTACGCAACCTCAGAATCTTGCTTAATTGAAAGTTAACTTTTTAGATTAAAAAAATATAAATTAATATTTATACTAATGTATAAACTAAATGTATATACGAATTTATAACTAAATATTTATACTAATAATGAATATTTATACTAATTTATATTTATACTATATTAATGAAGTTTCAACAAATTTAATATTTAACATTTAATTAAATAATTTAATTTGATTACAATTCAAGGGTTAATTTCACGCGATTTCGAAGTTTAAATTAGTCAAGCAAACCCAAGAGACCCCATTCAAAATGCTAGCCTAATTTTATTCTGATTTGTATCTAATAACGCCTTATTACATTAAATCATCTGGCTTCAAATCATCATCATCTGGCTTAAAAATACACGATAAAATATTTAAATTTCGTCGTCGAACGAATTGATACAACTACTCGCTTTCGACGAAATTGATGAAGCCTCATAAAACATGTCAAGAGGAGCCTTATGACGTCATGATGGCATCCTTTTTCCCACAGAAATAAAATAACATAACAAAACATTTCCTTTCCTTCAGTTAATTTAAATCTGCATTGTTTTGTCATGTTAAAAGAAAGAAAAAGGTGCCCAATTTTTTAAACTAAACATTAAGCCTTAATCTTAATCCTATCATATTCAACCTTGGACACGGCATTTTAAGCTAGAAGCCGAAGCAAGGAAGCGAAGCTGTAGCCTTGCAAAAATTTCCAAGAAAACAAAAAAATGTGCAAAAGGCACTCATCCGTTACTTTGAGAGAGCAGCAAAAATCGCCTGAAAATAGCTTCCATAAGTTCACACATAGAGCTCAACAGACAACAGAAAACCATGCCAGCCAAGCATGTTTCACTCGTTATAAAGACAAGGGACAACTGTTATCTACTCATTCTCCTTCTCGGAAACCTCCAGAAAAAAACAGGACCGTTATCGAATTACAAAAGTGATAAAGGATTGTCCTTCGATAAGAACAGGATGGTTATTTCGAGCTTTTCTGAGTTGGCCTTAAAAAAAATCATTAAAAAAAATCGGAAAAAGGCAAAAAAACGGAAAAGCTGCAAATCAACTGCCTGTTATGCAAAGTCAGTCAAATTGAACCAACGCAAATCGTCATTTTATACAAACCTATACCAAATCTAGAAGCCCCGAAGGCTTTTCTTTCCTTTCGTCTTTTTCAAAACGAAGAATTCCACAAATGGAAAAATCGGCAAAGTTTCGTTGCGGTCAAAATTCATTATTCCATCGGTTGGGAAGCAACGACCTGACCAAAAACTTTTCTTGTATTTCTTGGCCGCCATGCAACTTTTATTGACCTCCTCAGTAACAAAAAAAATTGCCAAAGTTTACCGTGAATGAACGATAAGTCTCACGATACGTTTAATTAAACAAAAATAGCAAAATTAACTGTTCTTCTAAATAAATCCAAGTCCAAGAAATCATCCGTGAATTGCTAGAAAACTGAGTAACGAATTCCAGATTAGAAAAATGTTAATCCTAAAGATCTTAATCCTGTTGTTGCTACAATTTTTTACACGTCACTGCTCATAACAAACAATGGTGCATGCAAAAATATGTCTTGTCTTGGAATGACATTGTTATGCTTTTCCTATAAACTTTTACAATGTTGAGTCGCTATTTACCAAAGCCATTCTGACCAAAAATTCTCGATTCTCTTGAACTCGAATGAAATCTCCAGACTTCGAGAAGGATACAGAAGAACGAAAAGAGCGAGGGCAATGACAAGGCCGCCAGTGACCGACCGCTAAGCTTAATCAACATTTGCTTTTGAGCCGGCCAACTGTGCGCAAATAAACAAAACTTGTTCACGACAGATGGCTTTAAAATAAAATTTGAAGGTCCCAAATAAAATTCTATACCATATACAACACTCCGTCTGTGGTTTACACCTGACAAACTTGAGCTTTCAGACTGAACTATATGCCCCCTTCGTACTCATCTACACACTCAACACCATTAACGGTCCTTTCGCAACATTTTTTGGTTCGAACAAACTCAAGAATGCCCATTATTTCTTTCACTCTCTATACTCCTCTACATATCAGAAGAAGAAAAAAATGACATGTTCAAATACCTTTGCGTGTCTGGCATTCGACTTTCAATACGTTGAGATTGGTACCTAAGTCTAACAGTGCCTCCTTTCTTTGGGATTTTTTTTTCCGTTCAGACTTTTAAATGTTTTTTGGGATGCGACTCAAATCTAATCCAACGCTATGGAAATGCATAGGGCAGAACGCAGATCAGCAACAGTTCCCCGTACGCATTCCATTCCGCAACAGTTGCCAACGAACGAAAAATCTTCGCTCTACTCTATATTTTTCCTTCTGTTGTAAATCCTTCTAATTATACACCTCAGAGAAGATCTTTAAATTTTCCATCCCCAAAATATATATAATTGTCACTTCTTTATGAAGAAAACAACAGGGATATCCCCAAATAAATGAAGTTCAGGATTCAAACTCACTTTCAATGTTACAAGTTTCAATAGTAAAACCTTTGAATTTGTTTTTAAAATACAATTTTTAAACCCTTCCATGAGATTTTCGTGATTTATTAAAAATTTGGAAAAAATTCGACGATTCAAGAGTTTTTGAATTATAAACTACTGTAATACATTTACAATGAACGTAATTGAGTCTGATTGACCAAAGTACTCTAAAGTACTACAATTGTATCTAAGTCAACCAGAATTAATAATGATATTAATTTAGTTCCTTACTCGATATGTTCCTATAAGGTCCAAGAAAAGTAGCGCAGGAAACCAGATTGGGCTAACCAGGACTTGTCATGTTACTCCAGTCTGCCTAACAGTTGCTCACACCATGAAAAGTTACGCATCGAGCTGAACGAGTGGGACCTGGCCGGGTTTCCTTGTTCTGCCCCGGAACCCAGACTCCTGGTCGACGGCTCACAGCCCAGGCACTCCGAAAGAAAGGGCTTGTTTTTATTCTTTATTTCTCGAATCGAATCCAAGGGGATGGAGTAACGCTATCAAATCGAGGCCGGAGTAACGCTATAAGTCCGGCCTGGCCTATGCTGGTTTCCTGCGTTTTTTTTATTTGTGGGACCTTACTTCAGTCTGATTCCGATCAACGTTGAATATAATTTACAAACCTAAATTCCTCGAAGCAAATCGACTTCACATAACATAATTAACTCTTAATTGGATCTGATTGAACCTAGTCTGATTTTATTTACGTTAAATCTAACCGATCTGAAACCAGTCGAAATCGAGTCGGATCGTATTAATTAAAGTGGTTAAGAACTGACTACAATCTATCTCTACAAATCTCACTCGAATACAAAATCACATTGAATTGTCAAAGAATTCAAACGAACGTGAGTCTAGTTTAGCGCTAATGTAATCCAAATGAATCCAAGTCACTTTGATAACGGTCTATTTAATTTAAATTCAGTTTAAAACCTTGAAAAAGAACAAGTAGTAAAATAAGAGCAAAAAAAGCGACTACAGGGCGTTGCCAAAGATAGCTTGAATTCATCTTATTATTTCAGTCCGCGTTAATTCCACCGTTCTTGGGGTGGCGGACTAAAGATCCAAGGCAGCAACTTATTAAGGGATTTCCACGAACCCAAATCTCCCACCCCACCCCGTGTCTCGCTCTCTGTGACTGCGCCTCTGTCTATATCTCTTTCGCGGGGGCCAAAGTAAAAATAATAAAAAAAACTATACAGCAGAGCAAAAGAGCCTTTGAATTAGTCGCAGTTTAGAGGCTCAAAGCTGCTGCATCGAGAGACACTGGCGAGGTGTTGACGACAACGCCTGAGAGAAACCAAGACACCGAGATGAGAGTTTTATTGCTCTCCACATCAGTTTTTCTACCCCTTCTTTTTGCTGGGGTCCTCTACAATTTTTTCCCCCTAGTTCTCTTCTTCACCAACCTTATTTCTGTTACGTTCTTGTCTTTAACCAGCCGCTCGTTTTTTTGTTCAGACAATATAATACACATACACAAGACACACCTGTCCCCCTTCTCGTCTTGGTTCCTGGGAAGAAACTCGGAATTGGGCAAGAGACAACCCATGAATATAATCCCAGGGAATGTAAAAAAAATCTTCTTCTGTGTTACACATTGCTGAGACATTTATTTCGGCGGAAAAGCTCAAATTGTTTCGAGGTGAGATTTTCAGGATTTTTTTTATTTTCTCCAAAAAATGAATTTACTCCTTTATTTATTTTACATCTTATTTTTGGAAAAGAGGGAAGGAAAAAGAAAGGTTTGCGTTTCAAATAGAGTTATAAGGCCAATGGAATTTTAGACAGACTTTTAATGCGATGAAAGGAAAAAAAATAAAATTTCTAGTCCTTTTTGGGAAAAGTAGGTGAAGGTTATCTAACCAGCCCCTCAAAAAGCGAAAAGCGAAGAGAAAAACTTGCTTTACCACTAAAATGGGCCATCCAACCTCCTAAAAACAGTATTTGATCTGCTCTACGTCTTCAACACTGCAAAAAATAAAATGGAATTTATTTCTATTAGAATTTCGTAAAATTGATACGAACTTTTTTTTTCATTCTAGAATTTTCAGTAATAAAATTACCGCAAATGCATAGTATAACTTTTAAATTATTTTCGCATACATACGCGTTGTAAATTCTACAAATATATTTTCCGTTTAAGCGATTTAGTGAAGGTTCAACCGAACTTTAATTACATTTTATCGTATTTCGAGAACCATTAACTGAATTCTTTAGTTTTACTGTAATTTTGTGTTGTCTAAGTGTGGGCTAATTTACTATTTAGGCTAGTTAAACTATAAATTAAAGTAAACCAAGCCAAAATTAAACTAAACTTAAATTATACGTTAACTTATCATTTACAGCTTAGTTTTATAATACTAAGGAAATTAACTGTATAATTTAAACCAAAAAGTTAACTATTTCACGTTACCAAAGCTATTTGCTACTCCAAATTCCGTTCGAAGCATTGAAGCGCAAATTAAAACTAAACCAAGCGTTAAACTTTAACTTCCAACAAAATTTAAGCAAAAATTTCCCCAAATAAAAATAAAATCCTTTAAAGCAGATTTTGGATTTTGCCAGTTTTTAAGCTTTAAAAAATAGTTTAGTATTTTTTGTTTTCGCTTCGAAATACTTTAGAAAACTTTTTTTTAAATGCGAGTTAAATACAATTCAACACTTAAGCAAGTCAAATCAAGTCACTTACACCAAAAAAATAAATAAAAAAGACTAAAAATATTTTCAACATTTTTTAGACAGAAAGGGGAAAAAACTTATCTAATTTCGGTTTACAATGCCCAACCCATTCATCGCAAGCTCGTGATATAGGTTACGTCTAAGCTAAGAAGAAAATAAGTAAAAGGTTTTCTATACTTTCGGACTTTCGGATCGAGTCTCTATAAGGCTTGTCTATGATTCTAAACAAAAGTCAAGTGAAAGGGTCAGGCTCGCCGCGTATATTTGATCACCTGAAAATGTTCGTTGACCAAGAGAGGCGGTCAAGGGCCTCACCTTGGCACTGCTAACCTTGGCCAGTGTATACATGCAACCTGAAAGTTTTTTTTTTGCTCGCCCAACCGTGTATACCATGGTCAGCCACAACCCACAAGAATCAGCAAAAGACAAAACAAAAATTCTTTCGAACAGCCGAACCCAAACCAAGCAGAGAAAGTTTGGAACTAGATCTCCCAATAAATTTAACGCCTAATTTACTTTTCTGTTTTCTGACTAGCATTTCCATTTAGGCGAAAAATTTGTTGAAAGAAGGGTCTGTAAATAGTAGGGTTAGGCAGGCGAGTTTAAAAATAGCATGGAATACTCTTAGCTTTTCCGTGAGCAATTCGGACTATGTTACAGATCAAGATTTACGGCAGCTCACCTGGTGGAGAACTATACACACATGCAGTGTTACTTTTCGAAAGGATCGAGAGAGTTGTGTTAGCTCGGTTCCTATATTTCACTATGCAAAAAAAAGGCAAAAAGAGAGGAAGGGGGGAAAGGGCACACGCCAGAAAAGAAAAAGTAGAAGTAGAAGAGAAAAAAAGTTTTCCAAGCTTGGCAAAAACAGAATAGACCAAAGGAATCTTACAACAGTTCTAATAGCAGCGCCCCGTGTCCTTCTGGTACGACCCAACTTTTCCAAGAATTGCTATTAGCGGAACACTTTGATGGAAAACCGGCACATGCGAGAACATATATACTGCAACAATGCGTCGCGCTCATAAAAGAAAAAGACATGCTTCCCCCTCGTTAGGCGTGCGAATCCCTTCTAAATAACTTATGCTAAATAATAAGACATAACCATGTAAGAAAATTAAGAAAGAAGTTTTAAATTGAGAAAAAAACGCAATATTTAGAGTTGAACTGTTATTCATAATTTAATTTCTCATCGAAAGAGAAGTTTCGAATCATTAAATTTCTTTAACGTTTTTTTAGCAAATATTGAATTTAAATGGAACTATCATTAACTAAACACATAGCATTTGTTTATTAATTGGAAGGAATTATGGTCATGGCCATAGTTAAGTTAAGTTAGTCATCCAAGTTAAGAGACATCTAGTGTCCTGGACTGAACTAATTTGAACCCCAACGCTATTGAACATCTTCACTTTTGTTAAACGAACTGAATTGAACTACAAAGTTGAATTGCATGCAAAACCAAGGAATACACGTAAAGTAGTATGCAAATACTAGACAAAGGAAATCATAAAGGCAATGATGAAAAAATTTAGGAATATAATATAATGAAAGAAAGAATGACGAAGAAAAGATTATAAAGGGATATCCTATTGGTTATTAAAGACAGGATATTTATTTGTAAGGTGATTTATATATTTATAGGAAAAAAGAGAGGTAGCGAAATGACCATGACCAAAAAAAGTGGGTTAGGGTCACCTAACAAGTCGTGTCAAAGCCAAACAACCAACGACCAACATCCAACAACCGGGTACTCCCTGTGATCTCTCTGCGAAAAAAACAAGTCCTAATACGTCTCTCCTGCGTCGTCAACCGGTATTAGCCAAACAGCTAGTCGATTGTCTTTTTCAACACCAACTAATTTACCCAGCGTTTCCCATTTTCAAGGTATTCCAGTTCCACAAGCCTCATTAATATATGTCACATTTTGCATCAAACTTGGCAATAAAATACGTCTCCTATTTAGCAGACTGTAGCCCTGAGGTACTATAAATGACCTGAATCGTACGTTTTTTTTTTTGTTTTTTAGAATGAGGAACTTGTGCAAAATTACCGATTACGAAACTACGCCAAGGAGTGGGAACTCCAATAAAAGGATAAACGATAACCATGACGTGATGTCAAGGCGAAAGTCCTTCAAGTGGGTCACCTATATCTGCGGGACATTAGCGATAAACACGCCTTTTTGTCTCTCAATGAGCAAATCTTTCGGACATAAACGACGTTGTGAAGCCTTTCTAACGCCAATAACTTGATTTCTCCTCCCAGCATATAGTATGCCAGGGATGTGGGAAGATTGATGATGAAGTACGAGTCCGGGCGGGAAGCGCGCGTGTGTCATAAGGTCCTTTTCATGTCCAAATGGGGAATACAATAGTTTCTGTTCATTTGCAGATTTACATTCCAAGGATGAATGTCCTGAATCTGTTTTCTTCTCTTCTTTTGCCGTAATAAGCGTTTCCTCTGTGTCCTACTTCGCATTTAGCAAACAGGTCCTATTCATAGTGTTTGTTGGAAACAGTTCATAATTTCGAAAGTATACTATAACGGTTACGATAAAGTACAGTAGACGCCGCTTATTGTGATCACTGGTTATTAGAATCAATCGCTGTACGGAATCACATTTTAAAGGACCGTTTCAAAAAGGTAAAATTCAAAGCATTTTAATCGGTTACTAGCACACTTTCGGATGTTAGAATAAATTTCAACAAAATCTCCACATATAATGAAATATCTTCACAGTAACAAAACTACAGTATAGTGATTGCTACACGGACTTTGCAGATTTATTGATTGATGGATGGATTGTAGGTTGCACTTTGACATTGCTTTTACGTCATTTTGACCAATCCTGTCATTTTCAGTCTACTACTACGGAGAAATCCCTTTTAAACTCCCCCGACAATTAAACGAGCAGGTTTTTCAATTGAATGACCAGTTCCTTTATTAACTGAGAAAATTAGAAGGGATATTGTGTTAAGAACCCTACCTAAGCGCAGGAATAGGCTTCAAAGGCGCAGTGTTAGTTGCAATTTAGACGGACGGTTATATAAAAATGGTGACGAACAAGAAAAAAAGTGGATCTAAATGTAAAAGAGAAGTTGCGGCTCACTGAAACTTACGACAAGTTAAAAGATTTGTCACAAAGGTAAGCGGTCTTAAAATTAGGAATTCCTCAATCATCTCTATCAAAATTGTTGAAAAGGCGTTACGAAATAAACAATAGTGGGTGAACAATAGTGAACCAAGAAAAGGAAACGTTTGGGAAAGGTACAAAAGTAGACGATGCTTTGTTTCGTTGGTTTAACAAGCCAGTTCATTTCACGCGCCGATTTTCTTGTATATTTCCGATTTTCTGTTATTAAAATCTCAACTGAATAAAATCAACATTCAGTTTACAAACGTGGCATTACTACAAGCGACGTTAAGCTAGCCTGCCCCTTTCTTGTTTACATCTAAAAGCAGCAACTCGATTACAAGCGTGTTCAGGCATGTCGTAGTAGGAGTCTAAAAGCAGGAAAGAGCATACAAGCGTATTCAGCCATGTTGTAGGCGTGTCTAAAAGCATAAAAACGCGTAAAAGCGGATTCAAATATGTTTTAACAGGCGTGTAAGCGTCCTAACCTAACTTAACGTACTTAACTTTTTTTGGTACGGTATCCTTAACCGGAATTATGAAAGTTGTTGGTACTCAGGCAATGTTGAAATATACGACCCGGAGGCAATTGGCTTTCCTCGGGAAATAGCCTAACCTAACTTAACCTTCCTAACCCAACCAATCTAACCAAACCTAACTTAACCTATCCTAAAGTAACCAATCTAACCTAACCTAATTTAACCTATCCTTGCGTAACCTAACTAAAATACCCAGCCTGGAGCAAAGTAAGGCTTGGGTATGGTTTGATGGTAGCGGTAGATGGCGTAGGAAGCGGAGAGAACGCCCGAAAGAGTTGTAGAGAGAGAGATAGAGCGAGACGAGAAGCGCGCGAGTTCGAAAGGCACGGGGTTGCCGTTTTGATTGTTGAAGTCCCCCGAGCTAAATCCCCATTTTAAATAAACCACTCTATCTAAATTAAATTAAAACTGTGTACACCTTCTTCCCAAGCCTGTTTCCCTCCCCTTTTTTTTAAATCCGTTAGCGTTAATCAAAAGATACGCTACACTGCGGATCGTAAGACGCCCCCTAACATGACTGAACCCGGTTTTATGCAAGTTGGTGAAAGGGTCCGGCTAGCCATTGCTTGAAGTTTTGAGAAATAAAACGAAATTTTAGCTCTAACGAGAAAAACAAGTCTTGCAATAGTGGTCACACTTGCTAAAAAACCTGTTAGTTTCTCGTACAGAAAGAGTAGTTAAGAAGTATGCAATTTTTTAGAACAATAGTACAAGCGTACAACACATGATCTTTTACGCAAATGAATTACTGATTACACTTC
>RJJA01000235.1:342-96615 GCA_003724045.1 Lepidurus arcticus | reverse complement strand
GTTTAACATTTTCATTTCTGTTTGAGTAGAAAGTGAAGATGCCGGAAGTTCTCTACGATGCTGTAGTGGAAGTAAAAGACCGCTTGCTATGCTCGATCGTCCTGATTGCCAACTAGAACACGATAGCTGGCAGCAAGTAGAGGGCTTTACTGAAGAAAAACTTTGGATCCAAACTCCATTAGATGAAGCGAAGCTTGCTGATGAAGACTTGCGTCGTATACGCGAGCAAGGAATCAAAAGCATTAGCTGTGGTTTTACTCCATTATTACATGTAATTCTCATAATGAGGATTTCTTGCAGTTTTATTAAGTAACTGTTAACTTGTTCTTCAATAGTTTTGCTGGCCATGAGCAAATTGTGAAGAAACTTGCTCTGGAATTGGGTTCTGAGAACACTTTCTTATCGTCAGGTATCATGCCCATGAAGCGAATGTCCCGCGAGGTTATACAGCTTCTGCTGACGCTTTTTTAGCCCTCATATTCAGCGCTATCCAATGGTACCACAAAGTTTGATTTTCGTTTTGAATATTTTCGTTTATTTTGTTAATTTTCGTTTTGTAGGGCTTTTCATCTAGTTTCCAAGACAAACTTGCTGGAGTCAATGTGTTACTTATGCAAAGTGATGGAGGCCTAACTCCAATGCAATCGTAACTTTATTTGAATTATTTACTATTTTTTTATCTATTAATGATTATTTTATTATTATTATGTGATTTATTTTTTAATTTGTATTTTTTATTAGGTTTAGTGGCTCTCGTGCTATTCTCTCAGGTCCGGCAGGGTCATGGTGGTTATGCCCAGACTACGCCAACGTATCTTGGCGATTCCGCGCCTGTGATTGGGTTCGATATGGGCGGGACTTCGACTGACGTTTCACGCTATGCAGGTCTGTGGGAGCACATTTTCGAGTCCACTACTGCAGGCATCACTGTTAAAGCCCCACAAGTGTGTTAAAACGTTCTATATTCCGTACTTAACGAATGTCAAAACCACTAAAAAGTAAAAATTGTGCAGCTGGATATCAATATGGTGGCTGCAGGAGGAGGTTCGGTTCTCGACTGTTTTTCACAACACATGGACATGGAATGTGTTAGAATGTACCCATAGCTAATTCGGATACAGTAACTCCCAAACCATTCAGAAGTAGGCTTAATTAAATAGTCGCAAAATAGCAGATCATGGGTGCCCCCCTCCCAATGCCTTGTTTGCTTAATTTTTTTTACCAAAAGCGTTTCCCGCAAAAGCTAGTTTCCAAAGGAAAGTCATTTTTATTGTCCGGTTTATAATATTAGAAATAAAAGACAGAATTTGGGAAATTTTTCAAAAAATCCGCTAAATGGGGTGTGGCCTCCACAAAAAAGGACGAATCCTATTGGTGGATTGAACCAAAAAGGGGGCGTGGCGCCTTTTCGAGCTGGGAAAGCTTTTTCAGGGCTTTTCTCCATAACGAATAATGTTGCATCAAGGGGGTCCCCTTCAAAAATCGTAAAAAATTGAGAGCCTCGCCTCTTCCCCTGTTCCCAACAGCTCGGTTCCGTATCCCCAATATTGTTCGTGCTCGTGACGCCGAAGCTTCACAATATCGAATATGGGTACAAGAACATTGCCGGGAAGGGATAACGTACAGAGGAAGAGAGCCAATCAATATTTAGTTTTTTACGAAATAAATTGACTCGACCGGGTTTCGAACCTGCGACCTTCCGATCTCAAGGCTTACATCTTAACGACTTGGTCATACGCTTATACAGTAGAGGCGTTGAAAGTCGTATAAATCCAACATATGAATGGAACTGGCGTACAGTGTATGAGGCTAGCATCCGAAGTTCCCATCTTTTATTAGCTAGGCAAGTCCCCTTGGATGTGCGTGGCAGCTGTTTGCGATCTGTAGCGACCATAGGTTGTCGTTTTAAGAGGGGGATTGTATGTGCGAGATTTTAATACAAATAAATTAAATCAAACACGGAATTATCGTTACTTTCAATGATTTTGACTCTTAAGAAAAATAATACTTGAGGCTCCTTTTTATTACATTTTGAAATACATACAACATGAAATATACAATAATGCGAAATTCTAGAGAATACAAGGCGAGACGTCATACTTTTCTGAAATGGACAAAAGATAGATCACTACTGGATCACTACCTATAATAACTGTACAGCAGCTTTCTTAATAATTGTATTTATAGGAGTTTCAATGCCCTGTAGTTATAAGCGGGTGACCAAGTGGATATGGCGCAAGTATTGGGAACGAGAGGTCGCGGGTTCGATTCCCGGTCAAGGAACTTTATTTCGTAAAAAAACGAAATATTGAATGGCTCCCTCTCTCTCCCGGCAAGCTTCTGTTCCTATATTCGAAATTGTGATGCTTCGGCATTACGAGCTCGAATATCGGGAATAGGAAACCGAGCAGAGGACAGGGGAAGGGGCGAGTCTCTCAATTTTTGACGATTTTTGAAGGGGACCCCCTTGATGCAACATTATTCCTTATGGAGAAAAGCCCTGAAACAGCTTTCCCAGCTCGAGAAGGAGCCACGCCCACTTTTTGACCGAATCCACCAATAGGATTCGTTCTTTTTGCATAGGCCCCCACCCTTTGAGCGGATCTTTTGAACATTTTTACAAAAGTTTCTCAAATTTTCGCCTTTATTAAAAAAATTACAAATCACAGAATACAATATAATTTTTAAACTCGTTTTGGCGGAACGTTTTGTACGACATAAGTAAAACCCCCAACCAAAGTCCCGACCCGATCAATCCTGAACTGATCGGATCGGATCCGATCAGTTCCGATCAAAGTTTACGCTTTTGTTTCTAAAATTACAAACCGTACTAAAAAGGACATTTTTGGAATCTAGATTCTATGGGGAACATTTGGTAAGAAATAAGCAAATAAGACTTTGGGGCGAGTGGGGGAGAGCCAAATAACTCATTCGTATAATTTTATAATCCAATGCTTGGAGCTGGTCACAGAAGAAAGATTCCAACGGATTTGGAAGCGCTAGCGCTTTGTTTGGGAGGAATAACTTTTTACAAGAAATGCAAAATATTGCGAAAGCAAGCTTTGCAATTCTACTCAGTTCTCAAAAACTTTACAGTAGCACAAAAAGTTTAACCGAAAGCTGCTTTACTGAGCCTCCGCCGGGACCCTTCCCATGTGTCAATTTTGCCTTAACGCACACCAGCCGCAGTTGGAAGGGTTAATAACTGAAACGTAATGCATATAACCACGGGATTCAGCGCCAGAAGACCCAATGGTACTTGAAACCAGCAAGGAATATTATTTAGGGTAGTTCTAGGCTTCTCTTCTTGCTGTATACATCCATCTATTTATTATTCAATAAAAAATAGGACGATAAAAACTTACTCCACTTCTTAAAACCACAGACGAACTCAACGAAGACAAACCACAGACAGCCCGACTTCCATCGGTACCCAAAACCCACCTAAACCAAGCCCCAAAACCCAGCGAAGCTCCGTTACTACCATTAAAGACCTAACGAATAATGCAGCAACGGAAACTTTTCTGCCCCCAGAAAGTTGGATTGCAGAAAATCTTTCAGCGATTTACCGCAACCAAACCTCCTAGCATTCCTTATGCCCTCTGGGCCTCCGGTTCCATCACAAGAAAGGGTGAATCCGAAATCCGAATCAAAGGCGACGCGAAGAACACCAGCGGGAACAGCTAGGGCGGCGATCAAAGGCAAGGCAAATGTTGAGGGAAGAACTGAGAAGACGATGATCTTCTGTACAGCAGCTGGAAGAATCACTATATCGATGCACTGATAATCTTATTTAGGAACGTCTCCGCTTTTATATAGCACGGAGAGAGCACTATGGACTCCAATAAGAAAGCCTATAACAAAGAAGTATAAAAAAAATATTAATTTAAAATATCTAGTTCATTCAATTTTTTTTTTTAAATTACTTTGTGCACTTTGAGCATTGAACGCCAAGGACGAAACTAATGAATTTGGTAACTGCGGCTCACAAGAATCGTTGTCTTGTGATGTGGATGGAATTTACCATCACAAAGGTTTCAATTGAAGACACAGTAATTAAACGTACGCTTCAAAATGTTTTCGAAAGGAGCGAACCAGCTCGCAGTATTTTCGGATACGGATCATTAGCCTCATTATATCATTGGACCATTTGCCTATAAATGATCAAGCAGATATTAATAATAAAAAAAGTTAGTTAATGAAAAATTGAAAAACTTACCTTGACTTGTGAACGCCAAGGAATAAAATGTGAATGTGCTCCTACTAAAGACAATCTTTAGTAGTAACGCAGTAAATCCAACGGATAGCCTATTACAATAAAAAAGAACCATTACTATACTATAAAAAAATACAATACTATAAAAAAATAAGAAGTTAAAAACTTACTATGCCTCTTCATTCCACAGACGAACTCAACCCTCCCTGCTTGACTTCCATCGGTATCCAAAATCCACCTAAACCAGGCCCCCAAAACAAAGAGAAGCTCCGTTGCTACCATTAAAGACCTAACGAATAATGTAGCAACGAAAACTTTTCTGCTACCCCCCAGAAGATTGGATTGCAGCAAATCTTTCAGTGATTTACCGCAGCCAAACCTCCTGGCATACCTTGTGCCCTCTGGGTCTCCGGTTCCATCACAATAAAGGGCGAATCCAAATCAAAGGCGATGTGAAGAACATCAACGGAATCAGCTCCGGCGGCGAGCAAAGGCTAAGGCAAGGGTTGAGTGAAGAGCTGATCATAATGTTCGGTACTGCAGCTGGAGAAATCGCCAGTGATGCACAACTCTCCTTCGGAATGCTTTCGCTATAGATGAAAGAGCACTACGGGCTCAAAAGAGGGAGCCTAGAGCAAAGAGAAATGACAAAAACGTACGAGTAACATAAAAATTTCCATTACGGAAAACTCTTTTTTAGAGAGAAATTATCAAAGGAACAACTATTACCCTCCAAAGAACCTTCGCAAATGATAGGACCAGCTCACGAAATTTTTCGATACGGAATATTAGCGCAACTGAGCTCCATCGCAAGCTTTATCTATGCTCAAGCAGATATTAATTTTCGAAAATTTAATGCCTTTAATATGAACATACCTTACATTTTGTTGTGAACGTCAGGGACGAAACTGATGAATTTGACAACTGCAGTAGCTCACAAGAATCATTTTCGCTCGGAGAATTCTAGAACAAAAAGACAAGCAAAAGAGCTAATCAGTATTATATAAGCAACACGATAATCAAAGCACGCATTTGCACACGTATGGTTTCCCTGCAAAAAAATAATCCCTTCACTTTGAGTCAAATCCTTCCAAATTTGATCAAAATGCTGCAGATAGTTATAATGAAACAACCCCAAAAGATTAACTTATAGAGGAAGCATAAGCTCGGCTCTTTCCGCATTAGATCAATTAATTATAAAAACGGTTAAAAGGTATATTAATGTTATCCAACCCCTCAAAAGAAAAAAATTACGCCGAGTAAAACAGCCAAAAAACAAAATAGGCGCTACAATTTGTGGAATTTGGCTTTTGTACCTTTTGTCGACACTCGGTAAATAAGGCATGAAAGGGCTCAAGTAGTTCCAGACGATTGCGAGGTTGACCAAGTTGACTTATTCACTCTTCCTTTTCGCTTCGAGACATTGTACGAGTTCAGCAACCCAAAAAGGTTTTCTTTCCATCACCCACCCTCTTTCCGCGGTCTACGTACGGAGGTCCTACAAAACAAACACAGAAAGGTACAAAAGTTAGTCGGAACTTGTACAAAGGAGTCGAAGGCTAAGTCTAAAACTGAAGTTTTCTTTCAAACCCAAAAGACTTTCTGACCCTTTACAAAATCTTTCGTGTTAGCATAAATTTAAACAATTAATTCAGCTTTAATATTAAGTATTTTTAATTTTAGCTTTCCTTAAAAACAATGTCTCAAGAAACTCAAACGAGAAGGAAAAATTCCCTCAAAATAAAAGTTTGAGAATTTAACAACTATTTGGGGGAAACGAAAAGGTTACCTCGACTTCCGAAAGTTGACTTCGTTGTCGGCAAGCAATCTTGAAAACACCGTGGAATTGAAAAGCGCACCTTAAGGGATCAGACCACAGTGACTACGCATGGCCCAACACAAAGCGCTACTCTTTCCAAACCTTATTAGGTAAGATGGGAAAATTAGCACCGGAAAGGCAATAAACTTAATGTCAAACGTAATACCGTCAGTAGATAAAATCCAACAAGCAGGTCCCACGTCCACTCAGCTGAAATCAGGAACTCAATGGCACCAGAACCCCAGGAATGCAGGATTGTGTCCATGATCCATGATCGTAATGTGTCCATGATTGGAAGCGAAAAACTATGAAAAAACAAAAAAATATTAATATAATTGCAATTAACATGACAGAAATTTACAAGAAATTAACAGAACTGAGATAAAAACTCTCAAAAATGACCCAATGCAGCAAGTTTGACCGAAATAACACTCTGACCAAGAACTGTATCATTCTTCCAACCCCAAAAGCTTCGCGAGGTTAGCATAAGCGAAGCTTTCTCTGTGAAATTACCAAATTTGTTTTAAAAAGTAACTTTGAATTGCCCAATAAAGACGAACGCAGAAGAAAGCAGAGTAATATATACACGAAATATACTTCCCTTTCTGAAAAGACTCAAATGTGTTCTTTTCGTCGGCTAGAGACATGAGCATCGAGCATCAACTAGAGCCATCGAGCAGGAGTAGGAAAGACGAAAATTTTTCTACAAGTCGACCAGGTGCAGGTTCTGTTCCCCTTTTCTGAAAGCCATCGTACGACCCAAAACCTTCCGAGAGAGTACTTATCCTCCCTTTTTCTCACGGTCTCATGAACGTCCTAGAGAAAAAAAATTGAAAGATAAAAGTAAAAACCGTAAAATTCTGATATTAAACACTTTGAAATCAGTATATCTTCTCTGGCCATGTTACCAACATGTGAATACAACGAACAAAAGAACGAAACATAAAATGAACTCTTCGATTAGGGAAAGAAACTAGAAAGCTACTTTGGGAAAAAAACAACAAAAATAAGTCCTTACCTCGACGGAGCGAACACGTGGGTCCTTCTAAAAACAGCAACAATCGTGAAAACGGCAAAATCGCAGACGGAGCGGGAAGGGGCCCAATATGTTGCAGCAAAAGACATAACTGCCCACAACACTTTTTAACTCCTGGCATACTTTTTCTTCTAGTTCTCCTGGCGGCTCCCACAGAAGATGAAATAATAGCTGTCTCCACATATCCTCATCTTAGCAGATAAACAAGTTGCGATCCGCTTTTTCTTCTCCAAAAAGATGGTAAAAGGCACGGGGATGAAGTTGTCTGAGTTGAAGTTGAAGTTTAATTTGAGCCATGGAAAAGTACGTCATCCCACCCGACAGGACAAATCAACATGGCAGACCAGGGCGGGGACAAAAACGTTCGTTGGAGCTTTGACCGAGACCGGCTATGGCCGCCATGCGGGAATTTTTAATATTACGTTTTTTAGCCGAAAAATTTATACCTTTGTTTACACTGATAATTTTTTTAATCCAAAAAACGGGAGACCCTCCAGGGGTGTATCTTTGTTTAAGGAATGAAGAGAAATTGCTAAAAATCGGATTTTGAACTTTTTCGTGAAAAAAGGATAAACAAAACCTTCGTCAAACTAGAGGAAACGGAAAGCAGAATATGGTAACTTCACTCTAGTTGTTAATTGAACTAATGGCAATATGTCGCAATGGCAATGGCAAAATTGTTCGAAATCTACTGACACTTCCCCACGGGAATAATGTAAAAAATGATCCACATTGTCACTTTTAATGAACAAAATGTGATAATATGCAAGCTAATTGCATAATATTTAAGTCTGTTTGCTTTTCAGTTTGGTAAATATCGGGTGGGAGTCGAAAACTTTGAATAAAAGGGGAGCAAATTACCTGACGTGTAGGCGTCTGTTCACAAAATGGTTTGAGGGATTGAGTCCGTCGACAACGCCAAGTGGCGGCGAGTGTCTACAGAGGGCTGCATCCTTTGGCCAGAAACACTGGCAACATTAGCAGCGACTAACATTAGCAACGAGCAACGTTATTAGGCACTGCGTTAGTTAGTTTTTTAAAAATTCCGTATTTTAGCATTGTGCGTTTTAGCAATATATAACCCCCCTGAAAAAATAATAAAAATGAGTAAACAATGAGTACACGAAAAATGAGTACACAGCAAATAACTGTACAAACAACAAATAACAAGTTAGATTATTCCAAAAGACGACAGTCTTGTCTTGTAAAGTACGCAACGGAAGCACTAAATTGTGCTTATTGCCGCGTGTAAACAACAAGTAATTGTACACAACAAATGCGGTAGGAATGAAAAATGTGGAAAGTCCACGTCTCCTAGCCACATTTTGGGGATTAAGCAAAAAAGCTTGCAATTGCTTAAGACGATGCATGAATGGAGAAATATAAACTTTCGTTTACATGTATAAATAAATAATTGATCAGCCAAATTCAAAATAACGTCATAAGAACGAGAGTTGCGAATAAGGAGGGACCTATTTTATTCCTTTTATTTTTACGGATCTATTATATTATATTAAATAGTTAAATACATTTCAAACTTATTCTCATTATTATTCATTATAAACTTAATTTTTTTTCCCTTATTCTCATACATTAATCTCTCACGTGGCACGCCAAGTTTTCACTCAGCTTCATTTGCATAACAGGCGAAGAAAAAAAGGATGTCTCTCCTAAAAAATTCCAATAATAATTACCAACTGGAACAGGCCAACGGTGAACAAGTACGGACTTAATTCGGAACGATACTATAAGCTGTCCCAGTCATAAACTGGCACAGCTAAAAAGAATAACCCAGCGGCATCTATTTGAGCTTGTCCAGTCCAAATTTCACAAAATCGTCCGTTTTAGACGTTAGAAAACGCCTACACGCCCAAACACGTTTGAATGAAACTTCGCACTGGAAACACGCATTAACTCCACAAATGAAGCTAAATTAATGCTTATACATGAACAGGACTGTTGTTCGTAACTACAAACAGTAACTTACGCAAATTCAGCTCAAAACACAAATATGATAAGTTTTGCATAACAATTGGTCCTGTCCGAACATGTAGCTTCTTCAGCTTTGCGAACGCGACTGAACCCACACCAGGACACCACACCGCCCACACGTTGTATTATTAAAATGAGCACCATCTACGGAACATGTCTGCAAACACTTGACAGCTATTCACTCCGCATGCTTTTCTTGTTAATAATTTTTTTTCTCTCCTCTAGTTTTTTATTTATTTACTTTAGTTTCCTTGTATTATTAGCTGGGCAAGTCCCCTAATTGTTACCTTCTATTTTTCTTTCCGTCGTGTGTTATTTATTTGTTTCATCTATTTTTTTTCTCTATTATTGTTTTTTCATTTTAGCTGGTGTATTTCTCTAGTTTTTTTATTTTTTCAGTTTCCTGTATTACTACTGGTTATGATGCTTGTCGAACAGTGTATTTTCTCATTTTCTTTTCAAAACCTGGTTCGTAGGAGTTTACAAGTTTGTTGGTGTTTTTTAATTTTCAAAAGCCATCCTTTTCAACTGTTTCACTGCAGCCATCTATTGACAAGAAGCTTCCGTTCCTGTTCACGCCTTCGGACAACCACTTGCTCAGCTTATTTGACAGTTAGACCCATAGGTTAGACCTGTCGTCTTGTTGTCTTGAAGGATCTCTGAGTGTACATTTGTAAAAATGTGGTTTAATTTGCTTATTAACCTTACGTTATCCCTGTGTGGATTTTATTTAAGCATCAAAGTCATACCCAAGTTCAGCGATATGTTCGTCAGAGCCAAACTTTATGGAATTGATTTAAATAAAGCTGAAGAACGAGAAGTGTGAGTTAAAATAATTTTATTTTATAAATAAAGTTCTGATGTGAATTGAATTTGTTTTAGCCCTGAAGCTACTGGAGTAATCACAGGTTGTGTTTTCTTGATCGTCATGTTCTTATTTATCCCTATTCCATTCCACCAGCACATTTTCGAAAGCGAAAAGAGCTTATTTCCACATGACAAAGTAAACTAGAAAAATTCGAACAAAATTTGTACGTTTTATAATTTTTTCTTCTTATTTAGTTTGTGGAATTTATAGCAGCATTGCTTTCCATATGCTGTATGCTTCTCCTAGGCTTCGCAGATGACGTCCTGGATTTAAAATGGAGGCATAAATTGCTACTTCCGACCATGGCTTCACTTCCGTTATTGATGGTCTACTACGTGAATTTCAATTCAACGACCATCATCATACCCAAGCCTTTCCGCTGCCTTGTAGGAAATGATTTAGATTTAGGTAAAGTATCGATTTTAGACGATTTTAAGGTTTAATTTCTCTGTTTCTATTTTAGGGTGTATTTATTATTTGTACATGGGTATGCTTGCCGTGTTCTGTACCAATGCCATCAATATCTACGCTGGAGTTAATGGATTAGAAGCTGGGCAATCTTTAGTCATAGCCTTGTCTGTCATAGCTTTTAACTGTGTCGAAATTTTCGGTCCTTTATGGGAAAACCATTTGTTTTCGTTATACTTTCTCATGCCGTACGCTGCCACAACCTTGGCTCTCCTATACTATAATTGGTAGCTTAACCTATTACTTTAATCCAAAAAGAAATTCAATCTTAAACAGTTTTTGATTAACTAGGTATCCGTCTCAAGTGTTTGTAGGGGATACGTTTTGCTATTTCTCGGGCATGACTTTCGCAGTTGTGGGTATCCTTGGCCATTTTAGCAAAACTGTACTGCTCTTTTTTGTGCCTCAGATTGTAAATTTTGTAATATCGCTGCCTCAGCTGTTTCATCTAGTCCCCTGTCCAAGACACAGACTCCCAAGGTATTGCTTAAATTAATTTTATTTCTTACTCATTCGTTTCATTCCTTTTTTGTATGCATCGGATTTGCACCGACTAGGTTGAATAAAGAGACAGGTTTATTGGATCCCAGTGTTTCGCAGTTCAAAAATGCTAGTTTGCACCCCCTAGGACGAATACTTTTGCAAATTTGGGAGTTTTTCGGCCTTGTTCGATGGACAAAAAATTTGGGAGAAGATGGAAATGAGAATGAAGTTACTAATTTCACATTGATTAACGCTGCCTTAAACTGGTTTGGCCCGATGCGTGAAAACAACCTCACAACACTCCTCCTCGTGTTACAAGTAATTAAAAAGGAAACTTTTTATACTTTTGATTGGGACTTTGTGAAAACTTTGTCTTTAATTAATTTTAGACAATTTCCAGTGCCGTTGCGTTTACTATTCGGTATCCACTTGCGAGCGTTTTCTACGAATTCTAACTTCGGTTACCTAATTATATTAAGTGATTTTCACTTTTCTAGTTTGTGTGAATTTACATTTGTGCTGGTGTGTGCCTGAATATCACATTACTGTCGAAATATATACAAATTATATAAACACAGATCCAGTGGCTGTAAGCCTTGACCCTTTACATTATTAAGAAAGTAATGTACACTATGAACTACACGCGGTAATAAGCACAAGCTAAGCTTCCGTGTCGTACTCAATAAGACAAGACAAGAGACTATGAACTTTGGTGTCTCCGCGTAACCAACAACAACAATAATAGCTTGACAAATGTTGAAAACATTGAAAACACGAAAATTGAAAAGGCCATTTTTGACGACATTATGCATCAATCTATAGGGTACCGAAATTTATTGTGCGAGATTTGTATTGAGGAAATAATACAAATCTAGCCTTCAGCCGAGTATTTGTAGTCATGAAGCCTGTGTAAAATTAAGTTCACAATATTGTAATGAAACAAATATAATATAAGGCAATAGGCGCGAGCCTATACGCCAGTTTACCAGAAAAAAAAATATAATATAATTCTGAAGCGTATAAACCCAAGCAACGCCTGTGGGATTTATCTTAGTGCTACGCCACCAGAACATCGAAGTCAATCGCCAAATATGTGGCTTCAACTACAATAATGGTTTCAATTTTCCAGAAACTGTACGCTTTCCAACGGGCCAAATTTCGCTTATGTAGGCAAAAAACTCTCCTCTCATTCTAAAAAAAGACATCAGTAGCAGGTATGGAAGCATCCATCTTCGACAGGCCTCATCCAACAGCCACTATAAACAAACGGGGCCATAAATCCCCAGCGTGAAAACCAGACACTCCCACCTATACACGTCAAACAAAACATAAGGAAAGAAAAAAAATCAAAGAATCAGCATTACTATATACCCTTGCCAAACACTGTCAAATCACTAATGAAGAGATTAAACTTGTATTGAATGGTACATCATACCCGCCTTTTCCCTTTACTCCTGGCAAGGCACAGAAATTCCAGTCTTATTAATTTCTACCACGCTCGAGTCCAGGCGGAAGTAAAAATGTAACTCGAATTGCGTATGAATCCTTGCTAAAAAAAACAAAACAAGAAACCCCCCCCAAAAAATAAGAGACGCGGGTCAGCAGCTTATTTAAAGGCACTTAAAACCTTAAAAAATGTGGCTTTCGTATTTTTCTAGGCTTCTATGACACGCCGCATCTGTCTGCCAATTTTTCCTTGTCTCCCCTTCTAGTGATCGGCTCACAACTTTCCATAAAGACACTGTATTCGAAAACGTCTGTCAGTGAAAAACTTCCCAATTTTTTTTTCGGGATGCGAATCACCCAGCCCAGGCTTTTCAACAAGTATGAAAAAGTCCCAATTAAGGCCAGCGACGACAGCTAATTCGCTATGGGTTGGATTTATCAGTCTCACAGCTGGGAAACAGCATTTAAGAAAGGGGACCAAAAACTGTGGTTCCAAAATAGGCTTTCTATACATTCCCCTCTTTTCATACTTACTATTATAAAATTTTCTTCGAAAAATAAACAAAGTAGAAAGGACAGGGACTGGCCTTTCAGAAAACCCTATAGCATATGATTACAGTTTTTACGCCAAACCTATAAAAGCAGTCAACTTTTTGCGTGTTGCTCCCTCTGCTCATTTTCTTCAAACGAGAAGCAACAAAACCAAATAGAGGACGTGGCATGTCCACTTTCTCTCAGCAGGATACCTGCTGGCAACTTGATGAAAATGAAATCGCCATTAAGACCACAGCATCCGTAAAAAAATGAAATGCAACAAAAAGCAAATGAAAGAGCGCCAGATTACCTTTGTATTCTTAGAAGGACACACAGCTTGCTGTTTTTTCTACTTTTTATTCGCAGACCCTACTCACGCTCTCGCTACGTGCAAAAGTAACAAGAGCACACGCAGTCACTGAGAGAAACCGACCAGAAAATAAGAAGGCAAGGGTACAAGCTCTTCTTTTTAAAAATACCAAGGAGGTACGTACTTTTCCTAATTAGACAGCTCAGCTATTTTAACTGCCGTCCTAGTAACAAGCTCGTCTACCCGAGAAACACACAATCCTCTCCACCCTTTGAGATTAACTAGAGAATCATGAGCAGTTTCCCCCTTTTCCTGTCGGTAAAACTGTGTGACGTTAACATGCCAAGCTGGCTGACATGCCTGTAATATACTTAAACACAAGCTTAAAAGGGGAGTCGAGTAAAAAACGAAAAAGAAACGCCTGCAAAGCAAACGCCGAATGCTTTGTAAAAGACTCGAGTGTCAGAAATTGTTTTGGGGTTTGCAATGATTTGAGGACAGGTGCCAATTTCAGGGAGATGCAAGGTGGACTCGGTTCTAAAAAGAGATGAGTATAGGAATTATAACCACTAACCGAGAAATGTTGGTACTTGGTACTGGATATTCATTTGAAAAAGGCATTGCGGCAAAAGTGTTAGCATTTGTCTCTCAGTTGGGCGTCTCACACCTTCTTCCCTCTTTTTGCCCAACGCCTAATCAAGAAGCCCTGTGTGCAGCTTCCTTTTCGTTATAATTTTTCTTCTTTCTTTCCATTTGGGAGTTCCTTTTCCTTTTCTGAACGTCTTTTTCGCTTTTTCTTCAGAACCGGACCATACAAATGCAAACGAGCTGTATGAGTTACGACGGCGAACATACGTTCGTGATGGCATAAATCATGACTTTAGGACCCGCCAGTGAATTGAAATTGAATTTTTAAAAAAAGGAGTTAACCCTCTGCCCACACAATTTTATGAATTAATGCTAGCTCGAATTGATTAGTGAAACAGGTTTGGGAGAATAAGACGCTGCTGCCCCAGCTTGAGAGCAACTACTCTATACTATAGAACGCGCTGCTTATACAGTAACAGAAAACATTGTAGTAATAACACGTGCCCACCGCACGTTCGCGCTGGGAACCGGATTGGAACGATTAAACTAGGGAATACATTTCTACAGAAATTACCGAAGCGTTGCCCTTATGCCTGCTTCTAAAATCTGTGCCATGTTCAGCACAAAAATCGTTGGAAACAGAGCGACAAAAAAGAGAGAAAAATGAGGGGGAGAGCCTTATCATGTTAGTAACGGTCTGTCGCCTCCCTCCCTCCATTCGTCATCAGTTCCATCTAGCATCATTTTTCTCTCCCTGTAATTAGGCTAAACGAAATGCGTCAATGCTGTTGTGAGAAAAAGCTCCAGAGAATTCAGTATTCCGCAATGAAGCGGACAACTTTATGATTCTTGATAAAAAAAGCGAACGTCGGTTTTCAATAAGCAAATGAAAAAGTTAATATCTCAACCCTGCACTATACAATGCAGCCAGCCGTGTGCACCTTGCTTACTTATTCCCATCCATAAAAGCCCAACTGTACGTCTGAACCAAACATAAACCGAAATAAAAAAAAAGTTTGCATTTATTTTAATGGCTCTTTCCCCAAATTATAGCGGCGCAGATTCACAAGTCCTGGAGGCGATGACAACATCCACGAAATTATGGCGAGCAAAGGGCCCCCTCTGGGTTCCGCTTTCCCAAATCGTAAATGAAGCATATGTTGGAATCACCTTCGAAAGTTAAAACAGCGTAGTACTCCGAATGCATTTGGCTTGCAAAGCGAAGCCCACAAGCTTGAATGCATTGGACGTCGTCAAAATTGGCACTTTTTAGCATTTCGCTGTGAATTCAGAGCCCTGGGAACACGCATCAGACAGTGTTTGGAGAAGAGATGAGAAATTACCTGACGCCTTATACCAAACAAAGTCTCTGAAAAGCTATAAAAACTCGGGGGCTTCTCACATGCTGCGTATGTGGACCAGCAAAAGGTTTACTACCCCACCATGAGGTCGTTCCCTTCCACTTTTCCCTTCTGCTGGGAAATTTCTTTAACCTGAACCCGCTAGGAAATTTGGTAGGTGGTATATAATTATTGGGACCAAGACCTGTCAACTCTTGTGAATACTTTGTGCTCCGTCTGCCAACCTTTCCCTGGCTAGGATCTGGGAAGAATTCCCCTGCGACGGAAAAATACTATTTAATGTACCTAGAAACGCTAGAATGTATCCAAAGAACTTTCTTGGGCGGGGGGGGGGAGCTTGCCTCATTTCCAATATTGTGACTGTTTTTCTTTACAAAAGACTGATTTACAGTCGCTTGATGGTAACCACAGCCAACGGGGCTTTTCTTTCCCTTGTGTCAACTTGGGAGCCTTTTTGGCAAACGAGCTTCTTTTGGCCTGTCGGTTACACATCGTCTGCGTACCCCCAAATGCAGCCACCGACTACTTGTCAACTGTCAACAAGCAAGCATCCATTTCCCCAACCTGGTATGCCTTTTCCCTTCAATTTGCCGACAATGATTGCGCAAGCCAACATTCCCCCGAAAGTCGTCTTTGTCATTCTTTGATGAATGGATGACGAGGAGAAGGAGGAGGGAGGAGGAGACGAGACTCTCACCTGTCAATAAACATTTAACTAAGTTTAGGCACAACTAGGCCTTATTGTCTTTCCCCTTCAAAGAATCCGTTTCTGGAATCCCTGAAAACTACACACGCCGCTTTGGAAACGTCAACGATTTTAGTTCTAGCCTCTGAAAACTTCCAAAGAACAAGACGAATTCGTTTATGGGTGACTTGCGACCACCAGGGTCAACCCGGAAAACGTAACCGGATTCTTGGAGGGGCATCTCTGGTTCCCATTCTCATCTCGTCTTCTTGGCGCTCCAAAAACTTAACAATTTCTCCCAAAGTTTCCAACCCCCCTTTTCTTGTATCATGAATTTTAATTGGCCTGAGAGCAGTCAAGCCCGGCAAATGTATATACAAGTAACTTCCTCTCCCTAACATGCAAATGTATCAAAAGAATAATTCGTAACCTTTCCTGAACTTCAAACTTGGCCATATAGAAATTGAAATCTCTGAGCACAGACTGGGGCATATACTATACAGGCCTTTTCCAAGCCCCCTCTAGAAAAGAAAAAAGATCAAGGGACTTGATTAGATACCCCTTTTCTCCTTTTATTCTCGCTGGACTTTCGATAAAACGAAGGGAACGAAAGGATCTCCCCCCTAAAAAATTCAGAGGGGACAAAATGGATGAGAAGTATGAGAGTTACAGGCAATGGGCAAAGAGACACAAGATCTTTTCGCAGCAGCAGGGAGGAAGAAGGAGGGAGGAGTTTTTAGCTGGAAAACGCTAGGGAACAAAATAAAAGGGACAGCTAACTCCAAAGGCGGGCCGGAATGAATGTTTCGAAAAGGGGCCCCCAACCAAAGTCCACGGCGCCTTCGTGGAACATTTTTTCTCTTTTAGTTTGGGTGCCCCAGACTTGGTGTGTGTGCTGTGGTGTGCTTCCTTTTCGCTCGGGCTTCCCTTCTTCTCTCGAGCTTGACGTTCTCTGCCGTTTGGGGGTTCGTCCCGAGTTTTATGCTGGCCGGGGATGGACCCGTGTTCGGTTCAGTGCTTCTGCTAAAACTGGCTCGAAGCAAGACCGCGCTCGTCAGTCCAGTCATGTCAAAAGTCCGGTGTGTATCTGTCGTGTAGTGTGGGTTCAATTACTGCTCGTGCTCTTAATTGTGCTCGGAATTTTGGCATTCCGCTTGCCCCAAAGGATAAAACCGATGTTCTCGTTTTCCTCGTGTTTTTAGAAATACCTCCATTAATAAAGAAAAAAATCATGAAAAACATCCCATGATGTCATGACGAAAACACAACCAAAACCAGGTGCAGGATTTCTTCCAAGATAAGCCAAGGAACCAGTAGCTGCGGCGGGAATAGGCACGAGACTTCCCGAGATCGGATTAAGGGGGGAAACAAAAAGGTAACGCTATTGTCCTTGTTCTTTTTGTCCCCTTGTATTTTAAAGACCCGACTTTTCCATGGCCTTAGAACAAATTGTTGTGCCCTTCGCTTACATACGATAACATCTGTTGCTCTCTCTGTCTTCGCCCGAGTGTCTGAGGCATTATCTTAGGGACTTTACAGACTTTTGCTAACGGAAGGTAGCCCCTATTTTACCCTGGTCTCGTGTCTCTCCCTCTTCCCCTTGAAAGGTATATAATTTGTAGCCAAATCGAATGGCAAAGAGACCTAAAGGCATCAAAGCTCCAAAAATCTCAGAAAATCATCCTAATCCTTCCTCCCCAAAATGCCACAAGCTAAATATTATACATTACACTCCAAACTCTCTTAGAGACCTCACACAAGTATCGGACGATGAGACTCCGAACAATATTGAGACTGATTGATTATCCGTCCATTGTTGGGGGTGGAAAAGGATTGAATTGGCGCCCAACTGCATAGCTCTCATAACTTTGGTTTCTGATAGGGGTCTTTTCCAAGGGGAGTTATTTGCTATTTGCAGTGTACTTTCCCAACAACCAGGAGATTTGAATGCAGATTTGCTTTGGTTGTGGCATATCGAGAGACAAAACCCCATCCCCTGTGGCTGGACCTATAAGCAAACAAGTTGCTGTGTAGGGGTTACTTTTATCAAGGCACTTTGTCACACACGCCTTGGCTTTTAACAACCGAAAGGTAACTCACTCACTCTGGCCGGAGTGCAAGAGTAGTGACTAGTAACCCGCTTTTTCACCCTGGAGCCACACAACAAGCTCGCCAAGTTGTTTAAACGAGGCTCACCATATGCAAGGGTGAAACCGTAAACACAAGTTGGCTTTCAAACCCTGGCCAAATGGAAAAGGATTTCACACTTTTAAGGACCGAGACGATTAGAACGCCTATATCGCATCGCGTGAGCTTAAAGCTTTAAGCTCCGAGTGTCAACATAATGGTTCCAGAAGCCTGTTTTTCACCCCTCTTTCCCTGCATAGCTTTATATAACAAGCATTTGACTCTTGTCCGTTAGCACCGTCGCCTTCACGTGTCTTTTAAAAGGACAAAAACCAGCACATATTAAGTCCCATGCTGTCCCAGGTTCTTCAAGACTGCTTAGCTGCTCCTCAAGCTCGCTTTGGCTCCCACATTCTGATTTTTAACTGTTAAGGGGAAACCACATTGTTAATAGTCGACACAAACCCTTTTTAGGACAGCCTTTTCTAGTCTATCGTAAAGATTCCACCGATGAGGATTAAGTGAATGGTTCAATGGCACGCAACGCTGATTTCCATCTCAATTGTCTTCTGCACATAGGTTTAAAAACTTGTTTATTAAACCAAAGCCCCCCACAATTTGAAACTTTTTTCCAGGCTTGCCTACTTAATCAGAAAAATGTCTTGGGGTAGAAACGCGCAGACAAAAAAGACATTAGGCAAAGAAGAAGCTGAGCAAAGTTGATTAGAAAAGCCAAGGTAATCTCATCCTGCACACTCTTTTTATTACTAAGCAGCATCAAGCATGGTAGAGCGTCTGGATCCAGTCACATGTCGAGAATCTTCCCAAGAAACGCTTTTAGAATACCAATAAAGAAAAGGGGGAACATGAGGAAAAATAGAGATAGGTTTTCGGCCAGCTTCCTTGATGCCCGGGCCGAACTTAACATGCAGCCTATATTTTTAAAATATTTTTTTATACAATTCCTGCTTTTCGCTAAGTAACTTCTATGCCAAACAAAGTCAGGACCTTGTTGCGTCTTGAGAGCAGTCCTCTAGGGTTTTTCTGGCCACTAAATGGGAAGACGTTTGGAAGAAGAGAGATAACGTGTGCAAGCAAGACCCCATAACGTAATAAAGCATGGCGCATGTTTGTTTTGGTTGATTGGGCTCTTTTTGTTTGTAGACGATATAGAACTACAAAAGACTTGAACTTGAAATATAAAGACTGGAACATTTTCCATATCTAAAAAACAAAAAACTCCAAGAATCGCGTCTTCTTTTCCAGCGCCAACATGACAGCCTCGATTGCGAAGCTCAAGAGGCACAACAAAACATTACCCACCCAAATAAAAATAGAATGGCGAATAAAAGAAGCGATTAACAAGCGCATTTAAGGACTGAAACGGATTTGGGCATACGGATGCAGTGTTTATGTGTTCCTCTGCCAGCACCTGCTCTTATTCTCTCTTCCTCTCGAATACATATACTACACCGGCCTTCTGCACACATATGCAATAAAAGTATGGAAATATAGGGGCCTGGGAATAGAGGATGAGAATGGGCCTCCATAAATATACAAAAGCAGGAAGGAAAACTAATGGGCGATGGCTTTCGTCCGCATTCTGCTGACAAGGCTCTTTTGTGCCCCCCAGTTTTTCAATGCGACAATCAGCCTTCTGTGTGCTGCTGGCGCTCATAAAACATAACAGGATCACTAATGTCCCCTTACCCACTTAAAAGGGGACCCAAAAAACATCGAGATAAACAAGGCCAAATAGGCTAGTCAGGTTTTTTTGGCCCGCCTACTAAACTGGGTCCGGTTAGCTTCTTCGGATGTGACAATTGTGAGCTATTTTAGGATATGTCAGTATTGTTATTGTCATTCTTAGCTAGGCTTCTTATATGGAGTATTGGACTAGTATTGCTGCAATAGGAAATGGCATAAACGACAGATGGGCTATGACTACACACGGTATATATCCCTACTTACGTACGTAACAAGCCCTCTCTCTCTTTCCCTCGCTCCTATAATACAGCTATGCGTTCAAGTGGATCCCACTTGGAAGCTTATAACTCTATTCAAGGCCCCTTTTCTCTCCAGCAAATCGAGCTATTTGGTATGTGAAGTTGACGGCCTTGTCAGCTTTTCGGAAGGGCGAAAAACAATCAGAGATGCACATTCCCCCCTCTTTCACATCAGCGTACAATCCACGAGAGCATAATGAAGCTACTCAGACTTGGTTGGAGCTCTTACATAAGTTTGGAAGAAAAGAACTCCACGCAGAGGGGTAGGAAAGCCAAAATCACAATTATGCATCGGAACAACGTCCCCAAGCTTCGCAACGTGCTTTATTATGCAGTTTACAATTCATTATCACCGACGAAAGTGCTAGACACTGGAAAGGTGAAAGAAACAGCCAACAGACTACATTTTATTCCTCGGACCGGTTTCTTGTGAAAGGATTTTTTTGCCCCCATAATGACCATTGAGCAGTATAGCAGACAAGAGAGAAGAACGGATTTCGATCAAAATGTGCGCACTAAAACATAAATGCCAGTAATTTTCTAACACACGCCCGTAATTATAGCCCTGCTACTAATAGTTGCCTTTTGCAATACTTTACTTGGAATTTCACAAGCTTCGGTCGCAAGGCTCCCGTAAACCTTAGCTTATTGATAGGAAAGATTCACAGATGGCACTGGTGATGTTTGTTATTGTTTTGCGAAAGCCTTGCGTAAGGAAGTAATAAAAGAAACATAGCTAATTGCCGGTAAAGTTTCTACGTTTGTTTTGCTTTTGAAAAGTACCATTTGTCACCGCAGTTTGCTGTAGCAGCACCGTGTTCCAAGTCAGCAAACGTTCGGAACAAGATTTCTTGAAAACGGCTTGTCAGATTTGAAGACAATCTAAAATGAAATTCTCCTATTGAGTGTTGTTAGTAGCTAGTGCCCAACCAAAGGAGACATTTTTAGCTAGCATATTTCTCGTAGTTGCAAACGTCATTTGCATACTGCTAATTTATTACTCATTAGATAAAAATGCATTGCTTGTGCACTACGTAGGCGTACTGGTTTTCTCAAAAATGTGTTTCGAAATTCAACATGCTAACCACCTATACCGAGCTAAGGTAGACGGGAGCTTTAAAATGTTTGAAATGCACTTTGTAATGTCATTGTAAAATTAATTATTGACTACAAGATACCATGCCACTTTTTAAACTTACTTTTTAAAACTGTAAAGGTTGAAATAATAGGAAAATGAACCCCAAAGGTCATTGGCTTCAATAAGAACTGCAGTATTAAGGTTGAAGGTTTTGTTCACACGTCTGAAAGGTAGGAGGGAATGCATGTTTCCAAAAGCTTAATCCCAAGTTCTCGTATAGCTTCAAAGTCCAATCAAGCGTAACGGGCTAATATTTCTGTCAAAGAGCCCCGAATTTTCTTTTCTCTACGAATGAATGAAAGGAACAGGGAGAGGGAGGGGGGGCTGATTTAAATTCTAGTGTTAAAGACATGTTTTAGGTCCAAAGGGTGACATATAGGTTATTGTTGGGCGAAACGAGAGTTAAGTTTTCAACAGCTGTGTCTCGCGCAGTGACAAGAAAGGCTGGATAAAGATCTTTCTTCCCCTTTTTCTCTTGGCTTGTTAGTGGTGGGCAAAACTCCTGTTAGGCATTTTTTCGCCCCTGTTTTCTTTTTTGTGTGTGCTGAAGTTTAAACCCCCAAGCCACGCACGTGCTAGGTTGCGTTAAAAAACAAGTACCGAACGCAGACCGAAATTAGCCCGACGACAATTTCAAGGGGTCATGCACTTTTTTGTTTCATTTCTTTCTAACGAGGAGTCCCTTTTCGGTTTCCTCCAAATGGCTGTAAGGACTGTAACGTGTTTCCCTTTCGACTCGCCAAAACAGTACCAACAATGGTATACAAAAACCGGTAGTTATCCGTTGGGGCGCCATGCAATAAAGACAAGCTAAAAAAGACAAGCATTTCAAGCTAAAAACGATTTCGAGGGAGAAACTAGCGGATTCTTTTGGGGCATCTTGCAATCGCTATAAATGTCCACCAGACTTGTCACTTAGCCAAGACACATTAAAAAGTTTCCAGCACTAAAATCCGTGGGTGGCCTTTTGCGATGCTTTTTTGCTCCCCATTTTTCTTCTTCTTTTTTTTTTACCCCACCAGCACCCTCGCAACACATCTCACATTCGAAACTTTTTTCTCTTCTGCTTAGAATTTCCATCCCGGACTTTGCTAAGACTTTAATCCTGGGGAAAAAAATTAAACGCTTATCCTATCAATCCACTTACCCATAAAAAAAAGTGAAATAGAAAATAGCCCACCCAATGTGAAAGACTACGTATGTACACCTTCAGGATCACCACATTTGAGCACCAGACTTGAAAAAAAGGCAGCTCTTTGAGAACCCCAGAGTTAGAAAGCCGGACAAGTTTTCGTATCCGTATATGGGTTATATAGAGTCGGGGAAGCTGGAACTTAATGGATGGTTTGGCTGTCAAGTTGGCGGTGGAAAAACTAATTTCTTCCGTCTTATGTTTGACATCTTCATGACACTTTCCTTTTCGACTTGGCATTCGCACTCAGACGTCTTCCCTCTCCTTACGCTCCGACTTTTACTTTACATGACAGCTTCCACGTAAGAATAATAAAGCGGGAGAAACAGGAAAAATAGAAATCGCAGTCGCTGGCCGCCAAAAAGCTGTTTAGGACATCAAAAAGTTGTGCTTTTATTTGCATCGCAACTCACACATACACACACCCATACAGTACTAGTTTACGTAACCTTCAAGCAAACCTTTGACAAACTGGAGCAAGAGTCATGTCCTTCACAGTTTGGGTTCGAATTGGGTCCGAGGTATTCGACTGTGTGTGTATGTGAAATGTCACTAGATACGACATCACACACACACACACATGTGCACACCTCCGAGGAAAACGCCGAAGAAAAATCCGAAATAAAAATCCGAGGCGAAAAGCTATCTCTCTTTGACGATCGCTTCTTTACTGGCAGGATACGCATATAGCTATGACTTATTTTATGGCTTACGGCTCCCAGGGTCAAAATATGCGCCATTCATTACCAACAGGAAAAGATGACGTCTTCTGCAAAATACGGTTTACATGAGGTAGCTCGTTAGTGAGCCAAAGCCGATGTAAAATAAGGCTCCAGGTAGAGAAAAACGAACCCAAACTCTCGAAAAGTTGTCCTTGGCTACACACTCGAAAGGCTTTTTAGGGGAAATAGGGTACTGCCGTTTAGAAATAAACTACACGTTGAAAAAGACCCATAGTCTTAGCAGCGAATTTACAAGAAGCGCGTCGTTGCCCCTCCCTGTTTTTCTGTAAACAGTTTAGATTGACTGACGGGCGTCTGCACGTGTCTTGATCTTCTCGAGACGATTCCCGAATAACTCTCGAGGGGCAAAAACTCCCAACTCAACAACCGAGAAACTTTACACCACACGCTCGATTTAGGCCCGAGCTTAATGAATGGTCTCGATTGTGAGGTCCCCAGCAAGATTTTTTGGCTTCCTCGACCTAGACGTGGGAGGTTGGAACCTTCCTGGCTCGTTTCGCCTTGATCCAAACCAAAACAAGTGTTGCGGCGATCAGAGGTGTGTGTATGTAGCACCTTTTACACAGTTTACGCGAGGAAGCTCGGGCCAGGTTTGTGCTTCCCCTTTTTTCAAGAATTTATCCAGGATTCCAGCGACCTATAAACAAACTTTGAACAGAGATGTATAAGATTCCAACCGGGCCAAAAACAACGGAACAAAATTACAAGTCACCGGAACCGCTTTTGAAACCCAAGGCTGGGTGCACGTAGGTACGTGTCTGTGTATGTGCACATTCCATGTGTGCACAAAGGCCTAAGTTTGAACCAATGTTGACAGTTCCCATACGAAAAACAAGCTGCTGTGATGGCCAAGTCATCGACTTTTCTCCCGTTCCTGCGTGGGCTTTTACACTCTGTTTTGACTCGGCTCCTAGGAACGCAAAACATTATTGACAAGACCTGCGAATCATGTAATATACATATGCAAGCAAAAGCAAAACGGGCTGATGACCAAACCAGTTTCAGGCTGCCTCTTCACGCTCTCTGGTCGAGTTAAGCTTAAGAAAGAAGCAGAGAGAGAGAGAGAGAGAACCAAGAGTTATTTAGTCATGGTTGGGGTATCAGTGCAGGTTCAGGTTGTCGGCTTATCGGTTGGGCGATCAGGGATTTTATAATCGCTCTTAAGGGGGGGCTGCCATGAGAGCCTCTAAAAAAAGTCAAAGCTCGCGTCCACTCGTCAAGTTTGACGTCGAGTACCAGCCCCACCTATTTCCCATTCACACCTTGCCACTTGGCATAACCATCCAGCCTTTCCTAATTGGCGGTCGATACACGAGAGCTATTGTGCCCAAACTTTGGCGGCCTTCTAAGAAAGGGAACCGACTTTGCCCTAAAACAGGTGTAAAAAACCCAATTTTTTTGCTTGCTTTTCCTCCCAATTCGAGCACAGTCGATTAGTAGCAGACCTTAAAAAGAAAGATGAGGGAGAAAAGTTTTTGCATTTCGTGTTGAAGGAAGCCGCAAGACAGCTTTGCGTTTTTGTCAGATGCCAGACTGAGAAAAAAAGGGTTACGGGGGAAAACCAAAGAAGGTAAACTGCCGTGGTCATTCAAATTCAAAAGGGAGAGCAACAGATGTGCGGAATTGGGACTGGCTGGGCTTGTCCTGTAGCGTTGGGTGCTGTTTCAATTCATGACATGCTGTCTATAGCAAACCCGTGCTTTTTGCTGCGGAGGATTGCTATTTTTCCATATTTCTTTCGGCCAGAACTGGAAACGTCACTTGCTAGAATTTGTCATGTTCATTCTTATGGTGAGTCTGCAACCATCGGCTTCATCTACGGGATTTTTCAAGCTGAAGAAACGAAGAAACGCTTCCACATAGTGCCAGACCCAACAATACAATCTGATTCTGCTTTCTGTTCTCACACTCCTTTTACTATGTAACACTGGCTGAATGGCAACTAAAAATAAAAAGCGACTTACGTTATGTTGGCGAATGTGGATGGCTCGTAATTTTCTCCGGTATTTTTAAGGTCCAGTGAACGCAGAAAAGACAATTAAGCTTAAATGACTTGCCATTTGTCCAAGTCTAGTTTTTTTCAAAAGCCTCTCGGGCTATTGTAAGTGCGTAAAGGGGGGTGCTAGGGAAAAACAAGACAAGCTGTAAGCAAGAATTTACGGTGTGCTATTGTACTAACACATTAAGTAAACGAGCACACACTCTCAACTTTAAATTACCTCATAATTTTCGTTTTGTGACAGCTTTTACTCACCCGAAACAAACAAACACGGGGAAAGGAAGCAAGCCATGGAAGTAAGTGAACCGCCATCTATGGAGGACGCTGACAACTATGACCCTGTGCGCCAAATTCAAACGCCCGCTACTGTGCTCAGGAAACCGCCGATCCCGACCGCGTCGAACGGGAGTTCTCGCGTCCCAACCCCAATGCCTCAGTGGAATTCCTCGGACTTCCTAGACAAAGAGAAACCCCGCGTCAAGTACAGGTAAGACTCCAATCGTGTTGCGTTACCATTAAAGTCAAACGAAAGCCGAATTGAGAAACTGATACTCGTACAACGGCTTATTCAACATTCAGGGTAGTTTTCTTATTAAGCCCCTGCTGCGCTAGACTCTTTTGTGCTTTCAGCTGCTCTTCTGCTTTTTTTCTTCTTCTTTCTCGTTTTGAAGCCCTCTCACGGATGTCAATATGTCACTTTGAGATGTTACTTTTTGCCGTCTTCCTTTTTCTCCGGTTGGACGAAATTTGATATGACAGGAGGATTGTTCCCCAATGGTAACTCGATCACAGACTGACAAGCCCAAAAAATGCAACTGGCACTCTCTCTCTCACCCCTGCCGGACTTATAAGGCAATCTCTAAGAGATCCATTACGATGACCGTCTAATGCATTGAAACTAATTCAGGGCCTATGAATCAGATTTCAGATTATGGACGCGCTCTTAGCACTGCTCCAACTCTTAGCAACACGTATGCGTAGCTTTTAATCAGAAAAAGGAATCGAAGCATACTTCCGGTGTGTCACAATCCCTACGTTTTCAACCGAGAGGGGGAGACCGAAAAATGTTTTGCGCTTGTCCAGCATCCTTCGCAGTTTCTGAAAAATCCCTACACACATCTTTATCTGCACATATTTAGTCTAATAGAGTTTTGAGACTTGAGAAGGTCACAAGGTCGCACAGTAATAGCCACGAAGCCTTAGAATGGGGTAGCAACTTGGCAGGGAATTCACTCCAAAGCCAAACGAGTTCAGAGAACATTTGCATATGGACACGTATACAATAAGCAGTAGCCTACAGTCGCACTATCTTTACGAAGTATTCGACTTCTTGGAAACGGAAAATCAAGTAACAATTAAGAACTATTCAAGCTTGGCCGAACAAAGAAAAAAATTGAAAAAGAATATTTTTTTCGCGCTAATGACTCGAGGATTTAACCTGACCAAGAAGTCTCCGCCGGTGGCCCTGGTATTGCGTATGTCAAAAGCGGCTCCGTACAAGGCATGGATCCAGGTGTGTACTACATGCACATGGACGCTGGGACTGATGGAATCACCCAGAGAAAAACAAAAAACCCTTCGGGTTTTTTACTTGCATATCATGAAGCGTAGTGTACAGAGACTCTTAAGGATGCTACCGCTTCTTTTTAGACACACACAGAGCAACCTGCACGAAGTCTATGCATAACGTGTCCTATTTCTACCGGGATTTTCTTTCCCACTTTCTTTCTCGTCTCAGCTCATTCATTCATTTGGCGTTCCCGAAATCGGAGGGGGTTCGATGAAAATGGGAAAGCCAACATCATCGTGCTCTTTTCCCGATAACATCAGATGAGCGATTTGGCGAAACCAATTGAAGTTCCCCAAACGAGCTTATAGATATAAAAGGAGAGAGAGAGAAAAACAATACCTCTATAAAAACGACAAGGCTCTCAACATCTTCTCTATCTGACTTAGCCTAATTGGGAGAACAATCCCCCAAATCCGTGACTTAATACTTTCTCTCGCTCGCTCGCTCGCCCTCTTGCTTCGTTCGTTTATTTTTTTTTATTTTTACAACAAGCGTCATTGTGTTAGCATTGAAACACCAAATCGTGATGCAACATCACTGGTCGAATACTGCGTTTGTTTCTCCTTTTAAAAAAATGAGTAATATAAAGGAATTCGGAAACTGGTGTGTTGGGGAAAATGAAGCAGGGCGCTAGAGACCTAACAACGCAAAAGTTGGGAGTTTTTATAGGTTTCCGTGCTAAATGATCGTTTCGCAGAGAAATAGTAATTGCGTTCTCCCCGAAGGAGAGGAAAAGACTAGCAACATAAGCAAAGGGGAAAGCCTTATTATCCCATATATGCAATCTCCGCAAAAATGGAAGCATATATTTTAACGAGATGAGTCACATCATGTTAGTCTGTATCTTGCCTTGTAAGGCAAAGCATTTCTTTTTTATTAAGCGTTTCTAGAATTACTACGTTCATTCGTTTCTTTTAAATTCCAAAGTTTTTCAAGTTTTTTTACCTTCGCTCTGCTATAAAAGGTCCATTTTCAGTGAGATTACCATTTCAAGAAAAAAATAGCACATTCACGTTATAAAGGGTGGGTCAAATTGACAAGATTGCGACCCAAAACCGCGTGCTTCACCACGCATGCATTCAACTCCACCTGGGTGTTATTTCCGCGAGCTGCATACTACTCGTATTTCCTTAGAAGGCACCGCCACAGCAGCGAAAACGACTAAGCGAGAGAAGGAGAGAGAACAAACCACAGCAGCTCTTGCTGCAGCACTTGTAACAGCAATCCTTGCATATAATAAGCACCTTTTGGGCTTCCTGACTTTTTCGCTGCTTAGGGCCCGCCACCGCAACTCTTTATTCTCGGTGGGCCCACAAAGTTGACCAGCAGCATCCCCAGACATGATAAATATCGCAAAAAAATGAAAAAAGTCTCGTAGAAAACCTTGACCGTAACCCTTCGTATACCAGCGAACGAAACAAAAAAGGGGTTGGGGGGGATTGACAGTTTGTAGAGTCCCCCCAAGCTGGTTTTGAAGAGCGCCAATTACCATTCATGCAACAAGACGCTTTATTGGGGATGCTTCTAAGAGTCTCTCACGAGCGCGCCTATATACCCGACTCGTCAGTGAAAAGCCAAAAAGTCGCCTACGGACCTGTACGAGAAACGATGTGCAGTGCATAATTAATTAGACGTAGTTATACTCCTGACATATGCGCCAAGTAGCTGGATAACCCACGGAATCAGCTTTTTAGTGGTGTACTGTGTACTACCTTGGAAGTGGCCACTGTTAGGTCTCTCTCTCTCTTTTTCATTGCTCTTCCTTCCTCTCTCTGCTTTCCTCTAAGCCAGCAGCACAAGTTGTAAGGGGCCAATGGAACCGGCCAAGGTTGACATTTGCATATTAAAATGCATCTCTGCCGTATGACTCACCTGTACACACACAGGCACACACTCGGATTACGACAAGTGTTACACGCTTTGAAGGGGCTTTCTGGAGAGAGTTCTTAATGGTAGAAACGTCTCATAATTTTAAATTAATTAACACACAAGGGTGTGTAATGAGGAAGCTCTATTGGAAGGCGCCATACTGCTTATCTTCGCATAACTCAATCAAAAATACGACCTGTCTGTCCAATTTTTGTGATTTTTTTCGAATGCTTCTCCGGGCCCAAAATTGGGGTTTAAAAAGCGCGTCGGAGTATACGTCCGGTGACCCGCCCAACTCTTACAAAGCAAACCCTAAAAAGGAGTACACATGAGGAGGATATATATACACAGACGGTGAGAAGAATATCTCTATCGCTATCTTTTTAAAAGGAAAGCGGGGAACCTGCACCGTATAGTCCATCATGTATTCTGAAAAGGCGAGTAAGAGAGGCTGTGTGGCAGCTGAAGGAAATACGACTCGCGCTCATTTAGACTGGGACAAATTGGGAGGTCGGATAGGGTCACAAACACTAAAAGCTAGAAAAGACGAGGTCTTTGGACCCTATATATATACTCCCACTTCCCCAAAAGTCTCCGAGCTAAAGGCTATATAAGCTATCGCTACTCGCATGTTCAATTCACATGTCGTGCCCGTGCCGTCACGCATTTTGCCTGCTTCCGTGCAACAGCCCCATATGTCACACACACACACACATACCAAGCCAAACTTTTATATATTTTTTTCTAAAAAGGGGGGACCCTGGCTGTATACTTTCTGTATAACTTGAACCCTAAGGAGGGAGGAAAAAGATTTTTTTTTGTACAACAGCATCTTATATAGCGTCTTCGGTACGCCAGTGGATACAAACCCTGCTCTCGGAAAAGCGCAGCTGTGAGACTTGACACGGTCTTTTATAATTGCTTCCCCATATATTAGGTTTCCGTCATGTCTTTACATGCTATATTGCAAGTGGTTAGTGTGTGTAGGAACTTGGCTTTTACTTTGGGACACGTACTGGGTCCAAACCAAACTTAGAAGAGCTCGTGCCATCCATAAGTGATCTCTCGGTTTGGGGGGGTGAAGGGAACCGGACTCTTGGAATGGAAATTCCCCGCCAAAGCAATTTAATTACCCCAACAGGCCGCGGTCCGATATTATTACCTTTTGATTAACTGCTTTTCCCTGGCAACGTCACAAGAGCCCAAAAGAAACCGAACGTTTCTAGAGCGGCGACTTGTCTAACACTCTAAATGGTTACGCAAAGGTCAGCGAGGTCCATGCTCAGAACAATAGTTCACCTTCGCACCCCTTTTCTGCTCTAACTCTCATCCATCATCTTGAAAAAAAAATCTTTTTGGAAAAATGAATCTTTTTTATGATTAGGCGAAAAAGAAAATTAGCCAAACATGCTAAACTCGAGAGAATCGCAGCCAGGATGAATGTGTTGCTGGCCAAACAATAGCTGGCTAATTAGAAAGGTGGGGTTGACTTGCTTTCACAAGATGACGACACGCAATCCATCCCCTCTACATTCTGTATACAAAAGCCGGAGCTGTTTCACAACCATTACCTGGTTACACGTATCTAAGCGAGATTTAGGCCCTTCTTGAGGCCATATCTGGACTCTTATCACGCATACACACCGATTAAAAAAAAAGAAGCAATTAGACGGTTAGGCAAAAAGGGTGAGTGTGTAACCGAAGCCGACTATAGCAAGTGAAAAACTTGATTACTTTTTTTCTGGTCAAGGCGAGGGCTTTATAAGTGTCGAATTCGGGAGAATGTTTTCTTTTCTTTTCTTAAGAAGCTACAATAAGCTCCGCGACACACAGCTGTCGCTGGGTATATTCATAGGAAGTAAAATCAATCTCACCAAATTTGAAAAATAACCCCTCGAGTTAATTTCTCGTGTCAAAAAGTTCGATGGCCATGACATGACCCACTTTTTCCCTTTCTATAATACACTCCTTAAGAAAGTGGGGGCTTAAAAAACAAAAATAGTTTGTGTTTTCTTTAAATAAAGAACTTATTTTCTTTTTATCTGGACCCCGACACTGTACTATGTGGAAAAGACACGACTCGGGCATTGCGCCATTGGAAAATCAAGTTTTTCATTGAGGGGGATCGTGATCCAACTTAAAAAGGCGCTCTTTTATCTCCTCTTACACCTTTGCTGCTTGTTTGCTGCTTTTTTTCAATTTTTACCTCTCTTCGATGGTTAAATGCACTTTTACGGAGTGAAATATACCCAAGGCTGCTCAAACACTGAGTGCATGAGCAAGATGCGTGGTTTTCTGGGTTCCAGATAAGCCAAAGTTACGATCTTTTTGGTCAGTGTTTGATCGTATGATCCAGGCTAGAATAACGCACATCCCCCTTTCACTTTTCTCTCTATGAGAAAGATTTCCAAATATCCAATCCCTCGCTTGCCATTTCTCATTTCTCCCCAAACGGAAGACCGGAATTGAATATCGAATGCAAAAAGGGCTTCTCAATTCCACGCGTCAGTTCCAATGAAGCCATGGGAAAAGACGAGATTATCATCCACAATGATAACTATCCCTTCTAGGAAATGGAGAATCTCCTTCCGATTTCCTCTTATAAAAAGTTGCCCCTGTGTAGGCATATCCGGCTAAAGGCAGAACGCGCAGTACGACTGGATCTTTCAATGTCCTTTTTTCTGGTCGAAAGTCTCCGTTGGGGATTATGCACGGCTGGCAAGCAACTGCCAATCCCTCCCAATGGAACGCATTGTAGCATATGGGTAACAAGAAGCTTACAGCATCCTTACACTGCTAATGGCCAGCTTTTGCACCCAGAAAAAAACTGTCCTTCTATAGTGGAATGTTTTTAAGTAACCTTTATGTTAGTAGCGATTTCCTAAATCGCTATTGTACACTCCATAGCTGTCCCGAGTTTATTGTCTAGCGCTCTCTCTTTCTTCTTCTTTCTTTTTTTTCTTATTGTTACTGTCATAATCTGGAAAAGTGCCGAAGAAAAAGGAAACGTTGGGACACTTCTGTTAAATGTGGCGTAACCTCATTAGGATCGGTGCTCTAAAATAAAAAATAGAAATAAGAGAGAGAAAAAAGCCCATAATCTTTCTTTCAAGATATAATACACACCTTTCGTCCTTTTGCTAAAGACTTTTAAAAGCATTTCCAAGCTGTTTCTTATCTGGAAAGGAACGCAGTCTTTCTACAATCGCTTACCCCAAAACACCCACAAATTCCTTTGGGCTATCAAAAAAAGAAAAAAATTAAGTGATGTCAGTGCGCTCAGATGCGCCTTTTACCTAATATATTACAATCCCAAGAATCTTTCATTTGTGTGATGCAAGAACAAGATAAAAGTCATAAGCTGCAAAAAAAATCTTAAGATTACGGTATCTTGCATTCACATCGAATAGAAAAATGCAGAAACCGCTAAGGTTATAATAAAAATACCGGCTTAGTTTCCGATTTATTTATTTTTTAAATCACCATTAACAGTTCAGACTATTTTCTAAGTTGTTTTTACCATTTTCTTATTTTTTAATGTCTTGCCAAATTTCTGTAATGATTTTCTTACTTGAAATTTGTATATTCTGTGGTGTTGTTGTTGAGGCAGCCGTTTATACCCAAGGATGCTTTTGATATTTAATGAAAATTGCACTTGTTTGGGGAGTTACGTTGTTGCTGTATTCTACTCGGTTTGTTGACAGACCGATATAGGCACCGTGTCTAGCCCTTGTAGGGGCGGGGCCAACTCTGACGAGGGAATCGGGTCACTAGAATATTACACAACTACAATTAAGGCAATCTAAAGCCCAAATGGAGCCCGTTTTAAAATTACAGTAAAACCGTAGTTTTAAGGCATACTACTGAGATTCTACCAAATCTACCAGTGTAATATTGTCAAAGGCGTTCAAATAAGACACTAGAGATGAATAGAACACATGGACATGCATGACGGACAGGAGTCATCCTTGACTTACGACGACTCTGTTACATTGTAAAGGCAGGTTATTCTAGCGAAGTGAATCGCTGTGTTTCGACTTGGTTTATAGTGATGGCGCAACAATGAATGCAAAGGGAGGGAACTTAACGGCTGCCAGAGTATCAGCCCGGGTATTGAATCAAGTCCTGGACTAGTTAGTCCGTCATATTGGTAGCGTTTTAGTGCCGGTCCCTCATACCTTACGTAAATCATGCGTGGGACTCCGTCTTACCCATTGCTAAGAACCATCTTAAACAAGTTGTATAGTGACACAGAAGTATGAACCAAAAAGCAGAAACAGTCCCTTTTATCCTTTCCAAATTTATGTGGCAGCCACACTGCATGATGTCGTCCAAGTTTTAATCGCAGGAAGCATGTTAACTACGTGACAATAGCGGTTGGCTGTCTGAGCTTCGCATGATAGAGCGTACCGGACGAAATCGTTACAGAGTGGGTAGAAATGTCAAGCCCCAGACTAAGAATTTATACACGAGGCTCAACGGGGGAATGAGAGAATTGCGGGTACCGCTCGTCTCATTCGCATTCTGTGCAGGCGGACATCGTAATCACGCCCATGTGTCACCTTCCCCAGGTGGTCACCCCCTCCCCAAAATCCGCTCAAGACTTGGGAAGAATTCCCCTCTTTTTCCATACGGTGTGTACTCATTGACACCGACAGGCAACACTCCATATACACACACACACATGGTTGAGGGGTTTGCCTATAGGCATCAGCCTCAGAGGAACAGAGGTTTCGTGTCGAGGTTTAAACCACCTGTAACTGAGCGAGCGGACTTCAGTTGCTTTTCAGCCTTATAGCTCTATGCAAGCTGCCCGGCCATGTGGTCATGGATATAAAAAGGCAGCAGTCCCTCTTTCGAGACTTTAGCGTCCATTCTCGCAGTGCTCTGTATTGTTTTCATACTCCCGTAGTGAATGTTGAAGCATTCGGAACATCCATGTGAAAAGCTCTGTCTAGCGTGTGATAATTGATTGAAAACATTGTGATCTTCCGACATTAAGAAAAATGTTAAATATTCTGAATGGAAAGCTTTGCTAACGTAAGTTATTTGGATTTCGCGGCACTGAGGATATTGTACCATTACATATATTAGCCATCACCGTAAGTCTTTTTTTATGTATTTACTTCGTTACAAAATAGAAGCAAATTAAATTCGTGCCAACGTCGATGTGTGCGGAGAATAACACCATAAAAGTCCTAGCCTGCTAAGCTTCTTTAAAGTCCATGAAAACAGCCCGTGCATGGACTAGGAGTTATATAGATTAAATTGGTAGCGCCCATCAGGTTGGGGGGCTGCTTGTCTAATTTAAAGTCATGCAATATCTATGGAAACAAGCCCACGTATTGCGTACGTTTTACAAGACATAAGCAAGCGGAATGGAAGTCGTAAATCGTGTTCCTTTGGGGCTTTATAGAGACCAAATACGTTCCAGGTTTAATTTTTAACTTTGCTTTACAAAATTTCCATTCTAAAGCCGTCTCTTTTTCTTTTTTGAGTCTGGCTCGATGAAGTTCGTCTAAGGCCATCGAGTTTTCCAAGAAACCAAAAGGCGAGGATAGTTATGTATCGAAAGTTAATTTGACCAAACGTCGGTCATCCTGACAAATTGGTTAGTTGGAATTGGCGCTAACTTGGGATTCAGGAGTTTAGCGACTTTGGTCCCAATACAATCTGTCTTGGTATGGCTCAGCTGAAGCTGCGATCTAGACACACAGCTCGGATACCAGGAAAAGAGAGAAGAGCGAAAAAAGCCAGGCCAAGTCATCCTACCACTTGGACAGAAAAAAAGAAAGAAAAATGTCAGAAAATGATCAAATGAAAAAAGAGCGTGGCTATAAGATGTGCCGTGCATAGATAATGACGCCAGGAGCTAAGGCGAGCCATTACGACGTGAAAGACTAGCCGTGTCATAAAAGTCCGGGGTTGGAATCTCTTTTTTCTCTCCCCGCTTCCATAGTGTTAGAAACAGCAAACTGAAGAAGACGTTCTACCTGATCCCGTTTCACTTCTGACGCATCATTTTGGCCACTTTTTCTATTATGATTTGGCTGAAATTTCGCGTCCTGGAGGATCGTCTTTATTTTCAGAGTATGAGCTTTCCGTACAGATTTTTTTCTTAAGCTAGATGGACTCCAGCTGACGGGCAACTGATCCGGTTTCGTGTTGCAAAAAAAGAAAAAAAAAGTCCCGGATTTTTCTATATAACTCTCTTTACAGCACAGCGGGTTCCAGGCGAAATGGGGCTATAATAGCAGGCTCTGTGTTGTCGAGATTTTGGAAGTCGAAGCAAAAGGCAAATATGAAAAAGTCATTATATAACCCAGAGTCTCGGAATGCTGTCTAACATTTCCCACCCAAAATAACCTTTCGACCCGTAAATGTCACAACAACCTGATGCTTTGGCATGACAGCTTCCAGTTCAGACTTTTCTTCTCCTTCCTTTTGCATTTCAACGATCAAATTGTCTGAGAACCAACTCTTCTTTGAATATCAGTCGAACAGGGGAGAGACACTCCCACCACCCCCGCTTCCCAACCGCCTTCAAGATTGTCTTTTGGATTGTAATAAGGCAGGCTTGCACTGAAAAAAAAAGAAAAAACTGGTACCTTTTATGTCAGTACGTAAATACTAATGGTACACACTATAGTGTGTGCACTCTGTGCGCATTATAATCAAATTATTTTGGATTGCAATACACGTGTGTCAGTATCGAATAACAGAATTGGAAAGTGAATTCACTGTCAGAAAAATTTAGTTCAGAAGTACAGTATGGTAAACGACGCAACGATTAGAAAATTGTAACACCTATTTAACGTGTATTTATGATACATTTACGCCATTTTGTTTACAGTGTGACTATGGCTGGCTACCATATATTGCTGCTCTTGTCAGTACTAGACTAAAGGAATATAATCCACGATTAATCCATGAACAAACTACAGAGCCAACTTCCCCTAGAAGGCTACTGTGTATTGTTGTTGGGAAGGCTTTCGAAGGCCTGGGAACGGAAACCATCTGGTTTATGTATTTCTATCTTTTCCTATGTTTGTCGCTGGTTTTGCCCAGGAAGGTGTGTGTTATACTTTTCTTCCTTTGTCCAGATTGAAATCTTTTCCATTTTTTTCGTCTCGTTTTCTTTATGTACGCTCTTCAAACTCTTCAAGATCCCTTACGTCTGAAAGAGGATGTCTGATAATTATTAGACATCCTCTTTTCGGTCCAGGTGGCCGGTGGGTTTACGGCAACGTGGCCGCTTCGAACTGCTTTTCGCTTCTGAAAATGAGCTCATTGGCATGCAAGTTGGCTTGGACTTGAGGGTCATCTACAACTTCTCTTCTGTCTCCATTGAAATGCAGAACGAGGAAGCAAGAGCGAGCGAGAGGGAGAAAGAAACAGACGCGAAAAGAACCTTTTCAAGCATTGCCCCAATGTCTGTATAACAGGAGTAGTTCCGTGCCACTTCATTCATGTTCCCCTGGAAAAGCTCCTGGATTTCTTCCCATTGTTGCCCCGCCAAACGGCTTTTATGCAGAGGTGGGCAAGGGTGTAAAAGCGACGCCAAGAGTTGACAACAAGCCTGCGTTACACGACCTTTTGTGACCCCAAAGCGCCAAAGCGTATCATGCCATTGCAAGTTTGTCTAGGTTAGCATCCAAAGCTTCAAGAGGAGCTTACGTGCTTCTGAAAAGGGAGGATTTCTTACAGGTATTGCTTGTCTCCTCCGGATTACGAGGTGTCAAACACTCCAGGTGGGACTTTTTTGTCCCCCAAGGCAAAAAGCTCGTCGTATAGATAACCTAGTGCGACAGCCTCCACAACTGACAAACTCCCCAACACTTTTTTTTTATTTTACTTTTATTACAAGGGCCTTATCGATTTTCTCGCGTTGCAGGCTTATGCATAGGCCGTGTATACTGCTGATGAAGGAGCGTGTTTTACAAACGGTCGACACATGCTGCGCGCTTTTTCCAACTTTTAGCATGGATAGGACACAGGATGTAACTGGACGGTCCCAAGAGGTGCCCAAGAAGTTCATCAAGGCAACGCAGGAAGTCGTTATCGATGGTTTAGTGTGGACTTTTTTCTTGTCGCCCCTTCCGTGTAGGGGCCCTTCTTTATTGTATACACACTTGGCCAGTCGGAGAGAGAGAGAATGAGACCGAGAAAAGAATGCTGGACTAGTAAAAACCCCTTTTGCTGCAGTAGGTGGGGAGAGGAAAGGGGGGTTTAGTCGTCAGACCCCTTGTTGGAGCCAAGTAATTCGGTGGCTCATTTACTCGGGAAAAAGGTGTTTTCCAACTTCCGGATACTGCGGAGATTATAGCTATCCCTACATTTGTTCTTTCCCCTTAAAAAAGACACCCAGGTTTTAGCTCCGATAATGCTAGCTAATGTTGCACATGAGTAACTTTGATGGGGCTCTTCATCTTCCTTTTTTAGCTCCTTATTGGCCACTTTTCTGTGTAGGCGCTCGTGGCCGTGGGAAAGGTTGGAAGATTCCTTGTACTAGAATAAAGAGTGAGATAATTGAAAAGGAAACTCTTAGATAACCAAGTTGTGAAGGAAAGAAGAGAGGTTTATCGTTGAATGGGATTCATTAATCAACTCGAGTAACTTTGGGAAAACAAAAAATTAACTAAAAAGAAACATTCCCATTAGCAAGGTAACGAGCTGTGTGATTGGTGGACAGTCTTTCTGAAAAGCAAACGGCACCATAACTTGGGAGAAAGTCTTGGCTTCGCTGTGCAACGACAGATGGACCCGAAGACGAAGAAGAGAAAAAAAGGGAATTACAACGGAGCCAATTATGCTCACGAAAAGCAAACAACCCGAGTTCTTTGTATTAGGAGAGCCCACAGCAGGTTCCAAACTGGACTGGCTATGCAGTGTTACGCGTTAGTCTGATGGAAAACTTTATTGAATTTAAAAAATCATTCTCATTCGCTCCTTTTTAAGATTTATGGCTCATGCCGGACTTGTCACTTTTTTCCCCTTAATACTTAGTCAAAATTCAGGGCAGCCCAACCTAAATCGCTATGACTTGCGATCTGAATCGCGCTGCAAAAGAAAGAAAAAGTGGCCTGAAAAAGTATCCCAGCCAAAATAACGCCAAAAAAAGAATAAATAGCTTGTTTGACTTGGCATGTTTGGCACCAGGCAAAAGGTGTGTCAAGGTTTTTTTGACCAGCCACGAGATAGAAGAGAACCTCACCCTTTAATTGAAGACTTGTACTGGGATAAACTGCGTTATGTAGATATATACTTCTTAATTAAGTATAACGGGTGTTCCCACAGAGAGCGCGTAACATGGCTGTATTAGTCCGCAAGCGCTGAATTTGAAACCACCAAAAAGAATATAAAATAAAATATGGCGTGCCAACATGTCCTATAGCGAGCTTTCTCTGTCTCTCTCTTCGCTATCAAGCTTCTCAGTAGGTGCTCCCAAGAAAAAAACTTTACATGTGCCATGTCGAATTAAGCCTTTTGTTTTCTTTTCAGCGTTTTTTATGATGTTTAAGGGGCAAATGTTACCAAAAGATTTCTCTCGTCCACACGCACAGGCATAACCATCCAATTACACCTTCTATGTCTTATTCTCACCGTCTCACGCACTGACTTGATCCCGTGCATTGTGACGTCACACTACAGAGAGTGTATAGGCAGACAACTTATTGGCTGACCCGTAGCTAAAACCCCAAAGATCCCATGTGTCAAGCTACTATGCATGTCGGCAAAGGGAAAAGTCTTTTTCTTAAAAGAAGAAAGAAACACACACGAAAAAGGTCCGTAATGTGTCATCGCGGACGTCAAATTCCACGCTGGGAATCGGAGGCAACATGCATAGGGCTCATAAGGAGGCTATTACAACGAGTTTTGATCAAAGAGTCAGCGTGAGTAAGGGGCTAAGAGCTGTTTGAAGCCCGCCACGCAAATTAGCATGGAAAGTCTCCCAACTTAAATCGAAACACACAAAACACCTTTTCCCCTCGCGGACTTGTGGTGTGGTATGCCCCCAACACTATCTCGACAGGCGTACAAGCACTCGGGCGCTTTTTAATGAGTTTCCAGTCCTTGGCCAAAAAGTTGGTCCAGACCGAGACCGACGAACCCACACACACAAACCCCACCAAAAAAGGGTGACTAATGATGCAGATCCATTGAAAAATTGAATGGCCATTCGCTGAGCTTTACGCTTAATGGAACGGGGCTTATTTGATGAAAGAGGGTTGGTTCACTGTGATGGATTGGCTTACCAAAAAAAATCCAAAAAAAATCTGAAGCTAATTGCTCAACCTTTCGAACATATTTTTCACACAAAAAGGGAAACAAATAAAAAAAATAAAAATAAGGAAACATGTTTAGGGCTAATTGCTCAGTCGTTCGAACATGTCTTTAACCCAGAAAAGATTGGAAATAAAAAAAAAACAATATTGAAAAGATTGAACACAATTAGAGTGAGAGGAAAAGATGGTTAGGATTCTGAAGTATAAGTTCGCAACAATGTCCTCCCATACAGCCACAATGCTCGCTTCTATTCCGTCACATGACTTTACAGTTCGTGGACCATAAATTGCGTAGAGTCTGTAGTGGCTCAAGATTCTTTTTCCCATTCAATTCAACATTCATGACAGCCCATTTACGCTGGACACCACCATCGCTTATAACACAGCTTCGCGAACCCCCCAAACGACACTGAGATTTACCTGAGAGGCCAAGATGGGTCATGCGAGAGCTGTCATTTCGCTACAGGACCATGACTTATACGCTATTGTTTCAATATTAAAAAAGCCCTAAAACGTTTTCCCTCCTTGTCCCAGAAAATAAATAAAAAAATCAACCAGGAAAAAGTGTGAACCCGTGACAGGTTTTAAGGGACCACTTTTCTCCCAGCCCCTTTGTATTAACTAACTGGGAGGAGGACTTCTTCCCTCAAGAGTTGGAAGGGAATCGATACCATTAAGTTTATCGAGCCTATTAGTCAAACAGTCAGCGGGCACAGCATGGCATCCATTTTTCATATACTTGATCTCCCCAGCTCACACCAGGACTTGTCAGCTTCCTCGTTTCGGAAAAGAGACAGAGGTACGGTCTTTTTTTTATTTTATTTTTTCCTTTTCCTTGTCACAATAACAGCCTCAGCGTATGTGCTACGAGAAAGAGCACCCAAAAATTCTGAATTGAACTGTCAACCGTGGCTATAGCCCCCAACTTCCATTACTTTCTGGACTTTTACCACGTTATCTCTCTCTCTGCTGGCGTTTTCTTCTGATACGCTACAACGCTACAAGATGGATGGTCATCCTTTGGGAAGCTCATCATCAATTAGCTTTTGAGACTTGTCCGTCAAGTCCTTGCGCAGCCCAATAAACAACCCCCGAAAGCATCTCGATGGGTTCACCGTATAGGACGGTTAACACATGGATTACACACACACACATGACGAATGAACCCGAATCTACGTACTGACACTCAACAATACAACTGGGTGGACGGAATGGAAAGCTTGTTCCTCACTTAGATCGCTTCATTACTGAGCTTGAAACAGATGAATGCTGCGAGCGAATGGGTATGTAGATCCCAATCTTATTGTTTTGCATAGAACACGAATTCCTTTCGTAAAAGGTTCCAAGGTCGACAGTTTCCTTTCCCTGGCGTTCTGAACTCAACTATTTCATTTGCCAAAGTGTTTGTACACCAGGTCAACTTGGTTAAAAATAGCCTCGTGCTCTCCAAGACCCAATGGAAAACGAAAGCGGAATATTTTGTGCAGAGAAAAGCGACGAGTCATCCTGACTACGCGGCAATGCCCACTACTGTGGCCTAGTCAGAGGGTTCATTCCTGGCTTTATACTGTGCATCATACACTGTCAAATGTTTCGTGGTGCCTGATCGTTTTTTATGCAGTGCAGAATTATAAAGCTATACAATTGCAATTAATTTCAGAATTTGGAGACAACGTAGTATAGAAATTTGCGAATTAAGAAAACTGAATTTACAGCACAATAAAATAGATGGCGTTATAGGTAAGAAATTGCGTAAACAAGACTGCGCTTCAGTTTTAAACAAACGAACCTGTCGTTGTGAAAGATAAACTGGTCTTTTTAAGTTTTGAAAGACGAGGCGATGTTAAGTTCCACGTTAAACATCTCAAGCTATATTACGTTTCAGCCAGGAGATATATGATAAAGCCTGGCATATGTAAGCATTCCAGAAGATGAACTTTTGCTCATAACGATTCCTTGCCTGCATGCTGCGGGATAAAAGGTTTTCCATGTTTCACATTTACGGTTCGACTTTCACGTTTGTGGCAGCACGAGACGAATAACTGAAACTTCAGACAGGTCTCTCATTGGGTTTACCAATAAATGTATCCACAAGGATCTGCTATCATCAATCGCCTTTTACCCGAGTTCATATAAGCCAAGAGGTCCTACCGGGAGTACGAGAGCTTGGTTTAGGAATGAAAATCTCACCATGTTTAGATTAAACGCGACAGGTGGCACCCAGCCAACTCTTTTGCTTTATTTTCTTTCTCTAAAACTTACCACCGTTTCCATGAACTTGTTGGTGATCCGAGCTTTTCAAAGGCTTGGAACAAATGTTTGAACTTGTAGCGCCTGAAAAGCCAGGACCCAAACAACTCCTAATTAAAACGCAACATTAACGATGGTTTAACTAGTGAGAATGAAGAACGTTGATTGGGCCCGTGTATAAAGGGTTTGGATTGCACCGTGACCAAACCAGAGGAATGTCTATCCTTTAGATCTAGTAACGCACCTTTGAGGACACAAAGCCTTGTTAATGAGACGTCCAGCAGGGCACGATGAGAAAAAGACCTTTTCCTTTTGGTGGAAAGTATCTTAAGCGAGACAAAAAAGAGGAAAATACCAGATTGTCGTCATGATAAGGCTCGGCAAGAGAGCCACTAAACTGTTTAAAACACGAGAAACGACAACTCGCAACCCAAAAAAGGCGTTTCCTGGGGTTATTGTTTGACTTATTGATTGGTTATTGTATCTACTTACTGTGGCTATATGAGGCCAAAACCAATATACCGCTTCATAAATGTATACAAATACACATTCAACATAAAGAGAACCGAAGAACCGCCAAAGGGGTAGATAGACTCACCGGCTCGTTAACTTAACGACGTTCTGGTGTTGGATAACTGTCATCAGCCATCCGCTTTTTAAAAATTATTAATTCGTTCGACATCTCTGTTTAAGGTATCTCGTCTCTCATACCATCACCGGCAGGATCATTCAATTAACCCAGACGTCCTGAGCAGTCTTGGCTGATGAAGAACATAGAAAAATGAAATTATTCATGATTGTTCCCAATAGGATAGATTCTTCCATGTCGAGCATCACTAACGCTTAGAAAAAACGAAGAAAAAAGGCAATTATAAGCCAGCAGTTTAAGCTTTTCCGTTTAACATGCACACCGAGGCCAGATAAGATGTTTTCCTGTCACTTTTTGGCCCCCAAAACTCGCTTCGTGGCTTCTTTTACCGATGCTTCAGTCCAGAACTGGAATTCCCTAACCTAATTGAGCACCTCTGTTCGTGATCCAAGACGAATACTAAACAGAACCACACAAATTGCAATGTCCGTTTCTCCCAAGAATGATAACACTGGACGGATTACAGGTCTCGTCGTTTGTTTTCTTAAACAGGTCCCTTTTGATTACCCTAATTTCGGTTTGCTCCAGCACAGCTCGCTTACTGAAAGGGAGACGCATTCAACACAGTAGCACTCAATACTACCAGCAAGGATTTGATTTTCCATGAATTTATTTATTCCACCACGTCCAGGGGTCCTTGAGTAATATAAATGTAAAAGGCTTCAATAATAGTCACTTTCGCCTTTTTGGACTCAAGGCTCCCGTATACCGTAGCTTATTGATAGGAACAATTCACAGATGGCACTGGTAGTTTTTGTTGTTTTGCGAAAGACTTGCGTAAGAAAGTAAGAAAATACATGGACAGCTAATCGCGGGCAAAGTTTCTACGTTTGTTTTGCTTCTGAAAAGTACGATTTGTTACCACAGTTGGCTGTAGCAAATCAACTCGTCAGACTTTCGGAACAAGATTTTTCGAAAACGGCTTCTCAGACTTTAAAACTAATGCAAAAATTTTCTTTTGTTAGCAGCTAGTGCACACCCAAAGAACATAATTTTAGGTAACGTATTTCTTACAGTTGCAAACTTCATTTGCATATTGCTAATTAACTACTCATTAGAAAAAATCGTGCTTGGGTTGTGCAATACCTGTGGGCAATCTCAAGAGCCTTGTAAAAGATTTTTTTCATAACATGCACTGGTTTTCTCACAAAAGTGTTCCGAAATTCCCCATGCTAACCGCCTATACCGAGCTAAGGTAGACGGGAGCCTTAAGAATTCAGGTTATGGCTGGTTAAAATCATAAATAAACAAAAGAAAAAGTACGCGGCCGATTTTTTTTCGGACGACGCTAGCTTGTGTCGAGTCATTGGCTGGATAATTTTTGCACATATTGGCCAGGGCAAGGTAGGGCACTTTGTCCTAGTGATGCCACAGATTCCTTCAGGCACGGCGGGCCATTAATCCGGCTACGGGGCTTGCCCGGCCATAAAATAAAACCTTATCTATCTCGGTCAACTGAAACTAAAAGCAGTTGTAGACGTCTGCACCCATTATACGCATGGCCACTAAAACCAAAAGGCCCTAAAAAAGACAAAAAGTCAGAGAAAATAAATCCTATGTATCGAGTATGTGTGCCATATAGCAGTATATAGGAAGCTTTTTATTGCCCCCAACAGGACGGTATTTAATTAACTGGGACCTTTTAGCGCTTCCAGGAACTTGCAAAGTGACAAGACCCCCAAAAGCACACAACCAAGTCTCCGCTTAGAACCATTATTGCACCTTGTAGTAATCCCCAGCCTTTTTGTTGGCCTGTGAAACTAGAAATGGGGACTTTCTCAAAATTTCCCAGATGAAAAATAGCCACCAGAAATAGATACAAGGGTGTGATTTTTTGCACCGTGCTTCAGTAAAGACGGATTAAATAATAAGAAAGAGAGTGAAAAAAAGGATTGCATTCGTGCTATCCCATCGTAAAAAGCAAGTTGAGGTTACTGTCAGTTTCTAGATGCTAGACATACGTTTAAAAACAAGACAGGTTATTTTTCTTTTCCCTTTCTTTGGTGGGGTGGTTCCGGTCTTATTCGAAATTATATACGACGAAGAGTATAATTATTATCTATGTTATAAATATAAAAACTATAGGAGAAGCTGTCTTCTTATTCCGCGTTTTTTCACTTCAAATTCATAACCGAGCTGAATGTATAACAGGCCGAGTGTCAGGTAGAAATATACATTTACACCTCGTGTCTGTCTATGGTTGAAATTCCATGGTTTGGAAAACAGGATATCACACTCGAATTTGTTAATCCGCACCTTCACAGCTCTGCTCTACTGCTTCTTCTTCTTCCTGTCGTTCAAAGTAATACAATAATTGTTAGCAAAACGTAGTAAGGGAAACTTGAGACGAAGGTGAGGGGGTCATATCCCCGACTAAGATTTTCACATGTAAAGCTAATAATACCTCGCAATGAAAAGAGCCACCGAAACAAGGGCGTATATACAAGCAATTGGCAAAGCTAAAAAAGGAGAACAAAGTAGTAATCATACAAGTTGACGGCAGTCAGGAGCTTTCTCTCTCTTTTTTTTCCCTCTCTCTCACTTACTCTGTTAGTATACTCGGACTCGTTGTGCAACAGCAGGCGAGATATTGCGTGTTATTATAACACTTTGGGGAGTCTCAATGCGCTTATTCTTGAAGGATTCAAAAACTCGGGGCGCTTGCCACTGAGACAAAGACTAAGTGGGTCCATTTCACCCTCATTATATATGCATTTCTGGACTGTATCATTAACCTTCCAGCAGGCACTCGGGTACGCAAAGAAGAGCGAAAGAAGGCGCAAGGGTGGAGTTGAGTAGACATACTTGTTCGGGCCTAGTCTCGTTAAAAAAAATAGCGATCTGTTGGGGGCAAAGGGAAAAAATGTAAGCCGTCTTGGAGCAACGGATACAGGGCGCGAGAAGTGACCCCTATTTAGGTGAAAACTTGTTGAGCTCCATGCGCAATTTACATAATTACAGCTCCATAGACACAAAAGACACACCACAGAGAGATGAAGCGTTAACACAAAAACTCTTCTGGAGAAAAAAAAAAGAATTGAACGTGCAGCGAATAGCTTCCTTATATTTCCTCTGCCTTTTGGGATACACTGTACGTATGTGTATAAGAAACCTTAATGCATACACAAGGAATGAGGCTTTACGACTTACGGGAGCTATGCCAGCCAATTTACTGTCATTAGAATCCTTAAAAGAGAGAGAGCCCGCTCATGTAATCATCACCTGCACAAGCAAAACCTTTGCGAGAAAGTGTGTTACGGTCTTCCTTATACACACTGACGTCTCTTTCTTTCTAACCCTTTGTACAAGAACTTTTTTTGCTTGAAGCGGCTGGATAAATCACGTGTTGCTAGCCCAACTTTAATAGTTTCTCCTTTCTTTAACCGCCACAGAGTCCGAGGCCTGCAGAAATTGCCGGATCCCCAGGTGATACATCAGACTATTGAAGATAACGTGAAAGCTTGGATGTACGCCCAGCAGACCTTGCATCATCATCAACAGCAGAGCGTAAGTCCTTCCAAACAGATGAAACAGAAACTTTTCAGGAACTTTGAAAACAAGAATTCGTGACCTGTCCGTCAAGAATTCTTCGATATCACTGCCCTCTTTTGGCTTGCTTTACCATCACACGTCTTCGCGGACATTCTGGGGCTTTCTATATGCAATAATCTCCGTACAGCGAAAAGCATTCCTGGCAGAAATCCGTCGACGCGAGGAAAGCCAAAGCCTTTATTGCATCTTGGGCTCCCTCCTACCGTCAACAACTGTTTTGGGGGAGGCTACCCAACAATAGCGTAAGCTTTTCCTTTCTTGCCCCCCCCCAAGGGCGCGGGCTCCTTAGTGAAAACGAGTCGAACCTGGCGTGATATATCTCTCAGAAAGGGGTTGAGATTTGCAGGGTCCAAAAGCTTTCGGCTTTTCTTATGGAAATCTCAGTTACGGTGCAACGTGGGTGCTAAGTAAGCGGATAGATCCCCCGTCGTGGAAACCTGCCCTCTTAACGGTCCTCTCTTTTCGTTCTACGCCGTATCTATAATAGAACCACAAGCTTACATAACATACTTCCGGAGGACAATAAGTGTCTGACCCTATGCCATCCCTGTTACCCGTCTTGGCTCTTCTTCCTCCTCCTTCCTCCTATGTCGGTAGACCATCCATCAGTTTCATCTCGCGTCCATGTAGAGAACGAGGCGCTGATTCTGTCGACCCTTACTTGCCCCTTTCCCTTCCCACAATATCGAACAATACTATCATGTGCGGCTAGTACAGTTACCCCGCCTTTGTGTATAGCTTGCGACCATGCGACCCCCCCGTACACACACACATACAACGCCAAGTTTGGGAAGGGTAACGAAGAGGAGTAGGAGGGGCAAGGAGAGCCCAAACGGCTTTTAGTGTGATTACGGCACCGAAATAATACGGAGGTGATGGGGACTTGGCTGGTTAGTGCAGTAAAACGCTAATGGTAGATTCCATCAACGTTTTGGTCCTTATTGAAACCGCCGGTGCTCGTACGTCGTTTATTGTGATCTATGGGCAGGCTTTGGCCCTTGGACTTTGGAGCTTTTCACTTTCATAATATAGCCAAACGTGTGTCGTGTCGCGTGTGGGTTAACTTTCTGTAAAGGCAACAGCTGGACTTTCGAGGCGCACAGCGCATACAATGAGACAGATGACTTGTATCCTTCAGGATTTTTTTAATGAAAGCGCAAACGACTTTTCAACAAGACGAAAATTACTGTTGTCGGCACAGTGCCCTTGATGGAAAAAAAGAATAGGGGAGAAGGGATCCTGGAATGCCGGTTGACCAAGGTGTGAGCAGAAGAGCAGGTGTGAACACGTGTGAGAGTATCTAGCTAAAGGCTTTTGTGCCGTGTTGTAATCTCTTGGACGAAGAAAAAAGTGAGCCTCGTCGTCGTTACTTTCAAATACCTCGCGGGATTAGACAGTTGGAACACAACAAGAACACTTCTTATGCCATTTAAAAAAAATGCTCCATAACCCCGTCAGTACTAATGATTGCAGTGAATACACCGCTGGAAGAAAAGGATAAATCTCAGTTTAATCTAGAGTTTGGGATCAAAACTTCTCCCACTGGCTATAAGAACAAAGGTATATTACAACCGTGTGCCATTTTCCCATCTTTCCACCTGACTGGCAAGTTTTTTTGCCCCTTTTTCATTCGCTTCGTGTTTTTGTATGCGAGTTCTAGTTAATGAAGTTGGTCGCAAGAAAAACGCAAACAAGGATAATGCAGCGTGCGAATAAAGTGCATGATTAAGGGACAATTTACGAGGCACTGCGCGTTTTGCCGCCTTTTTTGCGTAGACAAACTTGGCGTGTGCAACGTATTTCCTTGTATTCTGTTCTTTTCGCGCGTCGGGATGTCTGCAGATTCAAAGAAACAACACCTTTCTATACGATACAACCAAAAATAAACCACGTGCACGATTGGATTTTTGATAACGACTGTCATGTTTAGCAGTAGTACATCTTCGTGCCCTGGCTGCTTGTTATCGAGGATTCCTGATCTCCCGCCAACAATTATCAGAGAATTGCCAATTTTGTCAAGCTATAAACCATAAGAGCCACACGCTCTATGTACTAATCTTATATCTTCATTGGCAATAGCCCCAATTTAGCTCATCTGACCTAGAGTTCGCTCATTACTCTGGGTTGTATATCTAATCAAACTAAACTTTAATGGCACAGTTGTGGACAATTTTGTTTGACTTGATGTTTAGACATTGAATTCCAAATGTAGACTGCAAGGTGCTTGTCAGTATGTCTTCCTAAATTACAATTATTTTTTTCTTCGAAGGCTTCTTCAAGATCCGAAAGGTTGCGGTTTTTCGAGTTAACGGGAGCTAAAGAAAGGTCTTGGGAAAGTCAACGGGTTAATGAAGGTTATACAGTACACTTGCTTTACGACTTTGTCGATTAGGTGCAGACTTTGAAACCTTTGAAAAGAAATGACTGCCAATGTTGTGTTAATGGAGTCAAGAATCCCAGGCTCGGGTGGGGGTTAATAGCTGCCAACGACGCCTGAGATGGTGTAAATAGTGTCCCTCTGCAGGAGGACGTCACCACTAACCGATAAACAACCAGGAGTAGAGGAAGAGGACTCTTAAAACTTACAAGTCTTTCTTTCTCTGTCGCTCAAGCACACTCGCGCCATCGCACCGTCATGGGAACCGCCACAACGTAGACAATAATGAAAGGAGAGGGTGCAAGAGAGCGACATTTAGCTTTTGAGGAGCGCACGTATATAAACTGCATACAAAATTGCCCCAAACGCTTTGGGGAAATTCATCGTCTGCGTCGTTCAGGGAGAAACCTTACAAAGTACAACCGTACTAGAAGGGGCATCCGTGGTCAATATGGCATGGGAAAAGCTGCGGGGCCATGGCAAATCAACCGGGATAAAACACCAACTGGCGGTTTTGGTGGCTTCTTGTACACTTTGCACACGCGAAACACAACTTCCGACCACAAAACCGTGTTTACACAAGAACGTTCCTAACCAACGCTGTAAAAAGCTATAGTTTTACAGCGGGAAATAACAGTGTCTTTGCCGCTCTCACATCTTGTCCTCCGTTTCAAGCTTTTTCCGCCCGAGAAGCTTGAAACTCAACCTGCAAGGTTCAACCTTGGAGTGAGATTTCAACGCTAAAGTGCGGTTAGACGAGACTTGGAAGTTGTCTAACGATCATTTCTACTTCAGAAATGCAATAGGCTAGTTACTTATAGCTGGCAGTTAAAGAACGAAATGACGGTCGTCTAAGTTTCATATTAAGGCTTCGCGAGCCTGTCTTTGCACCCTATTCGGGTCGTTTTCTTATTTGCTATTTCACTGCAACCCTTTCTGTGCCAGACAAAGTATAGCATTCCCACGCAATGAACAAAACAATAAGAGATAACGACATCCTGCGCTACTTTTATTTTCCAAAGTTTGGCTTGGGACTACTTGATCTAACTATAACTTGCTCCTTGAGTTACAGCAGTGGCAGCAGCAGCCTCTTGACACGCAACGTCGCATTGGAAAATACAGGTCTCTGGCTAGTTTGCCCAGTGTGGGATACTATTTAGTAAAAAAAAAAAAAGAAGTGATTTGAAAATTAGATACGGCCAGCTTGTTACTTATTTGGAAAATTCAACTAATTCCCACTGTCCCGACTCACGACTGCCGAACTTAAATCTTGACGCTCATTCCAATGACATGTGGCGTTGGGAATAGCGTAAAGATAAGTTGGTCCGATACAAACCGCGGAAAAAATCAACAAAATTAACCAAAAATACTACAAAAAGGAATAAAAAGCACGCAGCATGACACATGTATCCAACACAGGACCAAAGTTTTATATTTCATAGCCCGACTCGGATTTGGAAATGGTCTCGCGTGTTTCCCCACCTTTTTCTTTTCCTCCTCGCTCGTTTATGCAAACCAGGTATAGATACATGTACGTTTACCGTGATAACCTCAGCACGCTCAACAGTTGTTACATCTCGCATCCAGATCTCTTGAAATGCCCACGAAGCTGCACGACTTGGCGTATCCTCTTAAGTCAAGTCCCTTTCAAAAACAGACCATTTTCCCCGGCATTTATTGATTCATGACCCAACCATTTCAGCTACTTTGTCTTTCTCTCTCTGTCCTACCAAGTTCATTAGACACCTAGCTTTATATAACTGTCATCCCAGTCCGGTGACAAGACACGAAAAAAGTGGTGGAAAAACATAAAAAAATAGTATTCTTTTTTTAAAAAAACCGTTCTACCACTGGGCATACAACGATTTGGCCCAGACAACTTAAGCAAGAAAAATCATAAAGCTTTCCTTTTGTTGCATCACCATTGCCCCTTGACACTGATGCATTTCGTTAAGGGCTGTTTTCATTTCATTTCCCATCCAAGTCTCTATCATATAATACTCCAGAGTCTATAAAAGCCTGAATAGTCAGTGAGTCAAAACGTTAAAAAAAAAAGAATAGAAAACGAAAAACCTTGGCTCTCTGTATATGCTCTCACTGCTTCTAATGGCACTGCAAAGAGCCCCTCAATTGGGCTAGCTGCGGGCACTTCACACGCCTAATTTAACTTCGGGGGAAGCCAAATTCCCATGAGAAAAACTTTGGCAATAGCAAAACCCATAAGTGCCCCCCGACGTTCCCCTTTAATCATCAACTCATATGTACCTATACCTTCTTTGGCCTTTTTTTGCTCCAGATGCCTACGACTTTTGGACTCGGGACTTCTTTTAATCTCTCAGCCCGAAACCGCAACCTTTGTCCTCCTACCTCAGAGCCAAAAAAGAGGAGTAAATCCTTAGTTGCTGACGGTAAAATGCAATCGGATGCGGTCTTTTGCCTCTCCCTGTACCTTACGACAAGCGTGAGAATGAAAGAAAAGGCTAATAAAGCTGCTCAAACGGATGTATATCATTGATGCGACCTTTTTACGGCGCCATAGACGGCCAACATGATGAGAATCGACAGAATACGCCCGAAAACGGCGAGTTGGCTGACCTTTCTGTCTGCTGACAACCTTTTCACACCTGATTCTTGTTGCCAAAAGACAATTTGTCATGGCTTGTTATATCCAACGGTATTTTCAGCAAGTATGTCTGCGGTACAAAGTGCAAATTGGTCACGTGCAACACCTTCACGAAACGGTAATAGTTCGTCCTCTTTCGCGGAAGTCGCGAAATTTTTTGGGGCTGGAAATTTTCCCCCAAGAAGCTTTTCAAGGGAGTAAGCAGACGCACGCGTTCGAAAGCCCGAAATCCGTAATTTCCATTTCTTGATGAGATTAAGGAGTCCAGCGTGGCAACAACCACATCGCATGCGGATGTATGCATGTGTGACTCAGCATCTTCTCTTAAAACCCGAAATTCTCTGTCGCTGTATAGGCAATGGACAGTATAGAGTTGGCGGTGGAGCATACGATAGATATAAGTATACGAGAGACGGAACGATAAAAGCCTTTGTCGGTTCGCGGAAGTGTGCAGGACAAAAGGGGGGTGGATAGTGGCGGGAGAGAAGGTTGCATGGAAAAATCCTTAAAAATTGTATTCCCTTGTGCACGAGAATTCCGTCTCTTTTTCTCTCCGTGTATGTCGCCAAGATTTTGATACTCGGGAAGGCCTTAATTCGAAACCATCGGGAGTGAGTGAGAGAGGAATTCGAGCTAAAGTGGTCTTTTAGCAGTACTTGAGCTCGTTCAAAGTCTCCACACAGGAAGGGATTGGATTGCCTTGGCTTTTAAAAGCGTTAATTCCCCATTGAAGTCTCTTCTGGCACGTTAAGGAACGTTTCTCTCACCCGTGTGTTCCGTTTCCCGCGCTTGCATTTCCCCGCTTGACTTGGCACATCCCAACAAATGTTGTCTGACACACGGGACCATCACACATGGATCTATTGACTCGCGTGTTGCGCACTCTTTTTGCCTTATTTGGTCTAATCAGTCATCTTGGCGTACGCTTCCTGTGCTTTTTCTTCGCCTTTTCCCCAACGTGCGTCGTGAATAACCTGGAAGGATAAGCAAACGCTTTCCCTTTTTTTCTTATGATATCTTTCCTGGAGAGGGACCAAGCTATACACAGAGTGAAAACAGTGTCCAAACACTTGTTATACACTCACATGTGCCGTATATTGGGAAGTTGATCGGACTTTTCCAAGGGTTTATGCGTCTCCACACAATTGGATTTGGGCGCGCGTGGAAGCGAGTCAAGTGAGGGACCTTGTACCGGACCGGTCAGCTAAAACTGCCTGCTGGGAGCGTTAATGTCATTTACAGGATTTTCCTCCGGTCGAGTAGTCACTGCTGTATCCAACATGTGCACTGGTAGAGCGCAACATGCAGGCGACAGATCCAACTTCTACTCTTATCCCTCTCGCTCTCTTTCGTTTCGATTGACTTGCCATTAAAGTTGCCGTGCCTCCATCCCTCAATTCCAACTGGATTAGCAAAAGGGAACGAGAGCTGGATGTACTGGGGCTTAGGGTGAAAAAACGTCCTGGCAGCTAGTGTTATAGTTCCTATTACTGGAAGTGAGGCTGTAGCGAAAAAGCTGGCTCCATAGGCTGCCATTAATCATCGCATACTTAAAAGACTCCAGGACTTCTGACTTCTAGAAGGACTGTTCCAACCATCTGAAATCCCCCAGTAAGAGTCATATTTTCTTTGCAAACTCATGCGTAAGCCAACTTGGGTTTGGGGCATCTTTTTGCTTGAGCTGTGCGAGCGAGATTAATGACAATCATCGCGACTCAGCCATGCACATCGTCGCCCTTTTAGCTTGGGAGTCCTATTCTTCGTCTTTTCTGATTCTTCTTAATTTCCTTGGGAAAAGAAGGAAACAAATTGACGGAGAACGGAACCGTTCGTTGTGTGGCCTGGTTGGGCCTCCGGAATATCTCCCAGTTTCACTAATGATTCCTTTCCCATGCATTTTTCGTTATTTCCCTCCAGGTTGCTATGGCGACATTGGCCGAGAAGGAAAGCGGGGCGACGGCACCGTGGTATCCAGCCCCTCATAATCCGATCCCGAAGCATCAGCCTTCTCATCGCAGTAATGGTGGGCGTCCATCATCCCAAACACCTGTCTCGCCCTCGGCGCGGACACCGGCAGCGTCTCCTGCTCTTCATCTGCTCCTTGCCAATAAAAATAAACCGCCTCCACCCCCGCCTCCTCCACGTGGCCCGTCGACTGTAACCCTGTCGACGCCTCCGTGTCCTTCGACGACTACTAGCACTGCTAGTACGACCGCTACTTCTGCTTCTTCGGTCCACAACACTCCGTCGCACTCGCTGATGCAGTCTTCGCACGGACTCGCAGATGCGTCGTCCCCGGTGAATCTGGTGCCAGTAGTGAATTTGGAAGGGTTCGCCCGGAATCCGCATTATTACCACAGAACGGCTCAGCCGAATTCCATGGCTGCCTCGGCGTTTCTCAATAATGCCCTTGCCAGCAACAACACAATGACTAGCCCGAGTGACAATAGAGCGCCTGTAGACTTGACAGCCGGAGGACCGTTGGGGATCACGAGTGGCCATAATCCTCTCCCGCTTCTGTCCCACACGCCGGTACCACTGAACAGCGCTGCGAACCATAACAATAATAATAACAATACGGCCGGATACAGTGAACACCGCTTTACCTACAGTGTCAACGGCATGGTGGGCACTCCAGCCCAGTCTTCGGCTGCTGCCGCCTTCTTTGCACGGTAAGTGAGGTTCCCTTTTCACTTTTTAATTTAGAGCTGGAAGTTTTCCAAATCGTAGCGTTAAAAAAGTATCGTAGCGTTAAAAAAGCGTTCTTCCTCCCTGTGCTATATATCCCTGACATGTGGTTATCCCGTATAAGGACTATATAGGGTCCACCTGATAATTTAAAAATCCTAAATTATATACAGGAAAAAAGAGGGTGTGTGTCTATATAGGATAGAGCCAGGTTGATGGATCAAGTGTGAGGAAAGTTTTTCTTTCCCCCCCTCTAGAATCTATATATTTTGACGTCATCGCCCCCACATGTCTAACAAAAGTGTCCACATAGAAAGGATCCACCTTTTGAGGAAACCTTTGCGGTTTCTTTCTTCGACTTTTCAGCCCGACGTCTCTTAGCCTTGTACTAATTCCCTTGGAATATATGTGGATATACGAATATAGGTATCAGCCTTTCTGGATCAAACCGAAAGTATTTTGTCATTCGGAATTGAAAAGCGAAAGCGAGGAAAAGAAATCCCACCGAAACCACAAAGGCCGATGCGGTGAAAAAGCTTCGGAATAGGGAAATCTGTTTTAATTCACAGACAGCAGGCCAAGTGTAGAGAATTGTAAGTCACGCCCCACCCCAAAACAAGTACCTTTTCGGTTTCGTGTGGAAGCTCTGTAGGCCCATTAAAGCTTTTTCTTTTTATATAAAAAACTCGACACATTTCCACCCCTCTTTTTTTTTGCTGCCAGCTCAAAACTTGGGGAAATAGCCATAAAAAAGCAAGCAAGGAGTGAGGCGTCAAGTGCTCGAGCAAGACGATCAACTATGCGCGTGTACCCGCCGATACTCATTACCATAAACTTGAAATCCGGCAATTCCGTCTCTTTTTTCATGACCGTCATGAAATCTCTCCCCCCAACCCAACCCTCTTATTGAGCAAGCGATTGAGATGCAAACGCTGTACTTTTCCTATAACATAAAGTGGAAACTTTTTTGAAAAAGCTGCAAGGAAACGGTACTCAATGCTCCTTAATTTCCTGCTTATGCTCGTACGCTTTCCCCATATTTTCACATGAATTGGAAACCTTCCTGAAGGAAAACAACTATAAGCAAAACCCAAATCACGGAAAGTCTTGGCTGGGTTTTCAGCATAGAAGGACCAAAATTGCTTTGGCAGGACACAAAAGCGACTTGTGCTCGATATCTATACATTTCTTTGCCTTGCCGGACTACGCAGAGCACTCTGATATGATCAAGGAACGTAACTTTGTATTATACTCGTACCTTTTAGTCCTCGTAAAATGAAGAAAATATGTATCGGCCTGGTAAAGGGGCTGGGTCATCTGTTGTAGTTATATTTCTATGTAGTCGCCTGACCATTTCATATTATTTTTCCCCAAAACGGAAAGCAGTTTTGCCCATTTATGTATTCGGCTGAAAAGATTCTTTTCCCTTTTTTTTTGGGGCTTTCAATAGGGTAAGCCTAACGTGTTTGGTTTTTCTCTCCTTTTTTTCGATACAGGAAAGCTTTTAGAGCCTTTCGCTTTAGTTCTTTCCCGTTCATGTTCACTTATCGATCAGCAACTCTTAACTTAGTCAGGGATTTAAAATCATTCCTAATTTGGACAATTGTGGAAAGGTTCCAACGGACATATGAGGATACTGTTTTTTCCTTCGAGATGCTGTTGGTTGATTGTTATTAGGATTCCAAACTCTTGGAGAAAAATATGTAAAAAAGAGAGTTGGGAAAGATATTGGGATAGAAAAAACCACGAGATCAAATAAACTCGAATTACCTTTGAAAAGCCTCCCAAGTCTAGAAAAACATCCATTCTATTATAATTGCCTGAGTTAATCACTCCGCGAGTTTCATCTCCAACAAACGATCGGGAAAACTCGGACTGTAATAAAAATCAAGCCAGCTCGAGCCTGATGCTCCTTTTTGAATTTCAATCTCTGCCAAACGCTAAGGATATATAGAGCACACAGTTGCTGGGCCGTATTTTGTCAAGCAGCAGCCATTCGTTAGCGGCATATGCGGTGTGGGAGACCCTTGCATATGAAATCAGCAGCCCTCTGTCTCTGCCAGCCAAACACTAGCCGTCTTATACCATACGGCAATTTTCATTTTAGATCCCAAGAAATAAATCCAACGCCATGGAAGTAGCAGAACCAAGCAATAACAGCCTGTCACCTACTAAAAAGCGAGAAGTGTTTTTAGCAATTAAGGCTCCCGTATACCTTAGCGTATTGATGCAAAGCAGTCGCAGATGGCGCTGATGTTCGTTATTGTTTTGCAAAAGCCTGGCGTAAGAAAGTAAAAAAGACACATACAGCTAATTGGCAGTGAAGTTTCTACGATTGTTTTGCAGCTGGAAAGTACAATTTATCACCACCGTTTGCTGTGGCAGCACAATATCCCAAATCAAGTCGTCGAACGTTCGGAACAAAATCTCTGAAAACGGCTGGTCAGATTTGAAAGCAATCTAAAACACCAGTTTTTTTTGGAGTTAGTGCACAACCGAAGGGCATACTTATAGGCAACGTATTTCACGTAGTTGCAAACTTCATTTCAATGTTACTAATTTATTACTAACTGGAAAAAATTTAATTGGTTGTGCAGTAGCTGTTGGTATGCATAAGCTTGCTGTCAAAGAATTTTTTAATTCAAAGTTGTTCCAAAATTACCCATGATTACCGCCTGTCCCGGGCTAAGGTATACGGAAGCCTTAAGGCATACCTTTTACTCTTTCGTATGTGTTTAAGTTTTCTTACTAAAAAAAGGAAATTAAGTTGACTTATTTTCTCTCTTGGAGCCCAAACAATGTTTTCCCAATTTCAGCTATTTTAATCTACTCATATACACCTTACCTCTTCCCTAATCGCATACTTATGAATTATTCAAGAATGAAGTAAATAAATACTTCATTTTCTAAAGAATAGGGTCGGGAAAACATTCTTCCTTTTCTTCAAACTTACCAAGTAACTGTCGCCCAGGGACCGAATTCTAGAACGGATTTAAAACTGATTAAAACACATGCTATGTTTATGTAAGGAGTTTTTCTTGCGCTGTGTGGAAGAAAATCGGAGAAAATCCAAGACGTTTCTTGTCGAGTCCACGTTTTGCCACCATAGTATGTAGTAAGACAAATTGCGAAGGTATTAGTATATTCCGTGGGCCCATATAACGCCAACCACGCCGTTGGCGGCGAATTCCCTTCTATTTTCGTTTAAATGTAGATATAAATAAAGTCTCCCATCGAAAAACACCACCAATCTTGATGTACAACGAAATGGCAGCGAGTTTCTATTTATTGCTGCTCGATAGGCAACTTTATAGTCACTCTCACGTTCCCTAAATGAAGCAGCGTCCCATTATTGCACGGGATAGATATACCTTTTTCCCACACGGACTCGGGCTTTTTTAAGGAAGTCCGGGAATTTTCCGCGGGACTATATAACCCCAACAACGACGATGGCCGCGTACTCCTTTCCGTTTTAAGATAGGCACACACATAGACCCCAGGGAAATTTGCTAAGACTCGACTCTATATTGCAGAAATACGCGTTTCGAAAAGGGGAGGCAGACGACCAGAGAGAGAGATGCTTTGCTAAGAGATGCAGCCTCTTCGTTCCAAACCGTCCTGTTGGTGCTATCTAAAACCTTTCGGATGTTAATGAATGGAATATTTCGTTTCCAACTTGGTTTACGAGTACTTAACTTGGTTAACTTGGTCAGGAGCATCGTTCCCAGTGTAGAAAAACAATACAATACTTCCCCACCCAACAAAAAATCTTTATGCTGGGCACATCAAGAACGCATTTACTAAAATGCAAAAAAATAATTCAGAAAAAAAGGTTTTTTGGTCTTAAAGGCTGCTAGAGAGGGAAGGTAAAAGGATCTTCCCGAAAGTGTACAGTACAGGAAGCTTTCCTATGTTTTTTTCTTCGAGTGCGTGGAGTAGACGAGGGTGCAAAAGGAGAATAAGTTTTACGAGTTCGAAAGCGAGGGGACAGTTATCGACGCCGTGTGTGGTACTTGTCTGTCAAAGGGAAGGTGTTGCTTATATATGCTTTACGAGACGCGGTATATAAAAAGGTGTTTGCGTGCGTCCGTCCTTGAGATATGTGAGTATGTGTGTGCATTATCTCCAGCCACACACACACACAAGAGCGGGAAAAAAGGGGAGCTAGCAAGCATATAACTACGCAGTTAACGGTCACCCAAAAGAAAGTTATTACAATATACCTTTAGAAGTGTGAGGACCCACCACAAAAAAAAAGAGGGAGCAAATGGGGAGGACAGTTGACCCTTTGGAGAGTGGCTACCAATAATGCAAGGAGTGAGAGAGATTCTATGGTTTCTTAATGGCTTTCCCGTTTGGGGTCATGCATATATGTACGCAACAAAGATCAGCTCTCCATTCGTTTCTTTTTCTGAAAGAATCCATCCGATCGTGAAATTGTTCTTTTTTATTCAAAGCGATCGATACCCAACCGATCACAACAAAGGCAGCGTCTTTTGCCTCTCTATTGTCACGAGTAGGTATACGTAAACCTTCTTTGTTGCTCCCTCTCCTTTCTCTTGGTGCTCGTTATCCAACTATTGCAGTGCCTCGATAAAGAAGAGAACTGTCAAGCTTGATGGGAAAAAAAGGTCTTGCGTAGGTATAGAGACGCACTTTTGCTTTTGCTCTAGTATGCGATATCTGTCTGGATTTTTTACGGCTTCGATTCCCAAACCCCCCACCAAATCGCTATTTTCTTCTCATTGTTCCCTGCATACGTGCAGTAATGGCAATCTCAACTGTTATCCGTATGCTAGCAAGTACTACCGAGAATGCGGGGTGCTTAGTGTAATGCCAAAAACAAACTTTGGGTTTCTTTTTTTTACCTGAAAGACATCCAACAGCTTCCAAAAAGTGCAGTAATCCTTAAACGGCGTGGAAAGTTTTTGCAGGGTTGGTGCTTATAAAACTTGCTGCTGTTTTTTAGCGCCCTTCCCAACCGTCCTTAAGAGATCCAACAGTAAAGCACGCCATTTCGTCCGAATCCGCCTTTCCGCTTCGACGATGTGCACTTGCACATATATTAGGTACTAAACTGTCCCCAAAAGAGTTCGTCCCTCCATTGCGTACGAATCCCGGTGAAATTTACCCCTGAACAACTATTCGACGACTCTTTCTAAGCGTTTTCTTGCTATATTTTTTTCCACGTTTTCCTAATGTAAAAGGTGAGACTGTACCCCAAGATTTTCACCTTGTGCTTGCCTTGCGTCTTGAGTAAACTAATAAGAAGAAAACAAGCTATTATTGGTAATTTCTCAGCGGTTAAAACGTATGGGAAGTGGCAAGGTATGTAACATGTGTTAGCTTTAATGTAAAACTTTTCCCTCTCCATTTTTTACGCAAGTTTGGGTTCTAAGCTCATCAACTCTTCCTGGAAAAGAGGGTGGGGAGGGGTTCACCCATCTCGTGCACGCGTTTCAAGTACTTCTCGCTATCTAAGCCGGAATCCCGCCACAGCACACATTGTCATGCTGAACCAAACTTAACTTGCATGTGCACCCTATATTATTATTCCTCCTCTAGCCCCCCCCCCCCCAACCCCTCTATATACACTTATACGCTTTTCCCCAATTTCCGGGCCTCGGCCTGTCATAACACAAGATGCTTTCCCAAGCCGACGTCGGAATCATAGCTGCCATTCCTTGACTTGACCTATAAAAAGGTATTCGGCAGCCAAAAGCGCTTCTCCCGCAGAGTTAAAGAGACTCTGCGGAATCAAAAAGGGGGAGAATAACTCCCATTTTTTTTTTCGATTTTCTTCTTAGCCTAAGGAAACATATAAATGGTATCCCATGTCTGTTCCTCCCTTTTTATGGTGAATGCGGGAGTTTTATACGCATACGATGCCAAGATCAAATATAGAAAAAAAACCTAACAGAGCAGGTTCTATGGAGAAAACGAGCGTCGTGACTGGAAGATGGCGCATGATAGGTCTCCTGGTAACACTTCCAGGACTCGAACCTGAAACCAAAACCGCTTGATATGCAAATCAGCTTTTCTAAGCCCTTGCTATTGTTCCGAAGGCACCCTCTTCTTATGTGTGTCCTATAGCCTAGCACGGGGATTAACCCTCTCCTGAACCCCAAAAGAGGGTTTTCCGGTGTCTGCTCCAATCACAAAGTAAAATGGCTCTATCCCCCACAAGAATCAATAAAAAAATACAGTTTAGGAATTCGGAACGGCGGGTACTACCCGAGATTTCCGGGCACCGCCTTTTTCTGTTTTTTCTTTTTTAATCCGGATTTTTTTTTTACTTCAGGCTTCTTTTTTCAATCAAGATATTCCAGGGGTCAGTTTCCGGGGGGTGGGGTTAACAAGTGTAAGGTCGGGGAAGAAATGTCAGAGCATCTGTGAGCCGGGTTAAGCAATAAAACTTGAGGACAGAATGAGGCCAAAGCGCCAGGTGTTTTTTTCTTTCTTCAGGAAAGCAGATCAGGAATTTCTGAGGAGATTCCTCGTGTTTCTATGCGTTGCAGAAAGGCATCCCGAGTATGCCAGGGCGTGTCGTTTGATATAGCTCTAAATGTCGCCAACTCCGAAAAGCTGGGCTGGATACGCCCCAACACGTCCGCGTACATTTCTCCCGAGTCAGAATTCTTCTTTTCGCCGGGGGGCAGTTTTAACTCACGAGTTTTCCAATTTTTTTCTTTCCCTTCTTCCTCTGAAGATATCCAGAACAGAGCGACAGTCCCGGAAACGGCCTTGATTTCCACCCAATCTGATCCTATACGAGCTTCTCTCTGTGCCTATAAATTCCATCTGTCAAACACCGTGTTGGGACCCATTTGCTCTCCGTTCAACTTTGCAGGTCGAAAGACATCGTCTGCATATAAAGAATAAGAAGAGACCGTTGCTGTGCTGTGCCTCGAGCCCACGCCTACAGCGTGTCAGTATAAAAGGACTTGATTCCATTTTAGATAAAGTAAAACCCTCTTCAGACTGTCCCGGACCCGTGTCCACCCTCTGTAATCCGACATCAACGCCGTTTTATCCTAAATTGCATTCGCCTGGAAACGAGACCAAAACTTTTTTTACCAAACACTACCGCTTGCTCTAATACCGTAAAAAAACACAGGAAAAGCGATCGAGGAAACGCAAAATGATGTCACTTCGCCCAAAGCCCAGCAAAAACCATCAGAACGGAGGATAGGGGAGGGACCTTTACCGCATGGAAGATTAACGACCGTTAGGCCTAGGAAAGCTGATTGTTATGCCTCCTCTTCTCTGTATCGCCACTTGTCGGGGGGTCCCCAATCAGTTAACGACCATCGATGACTGCGTCTCCCTCTCCTTTACCCCAAACTGTGTAAACGGCAAGAAGGAAAGCGACCGGGGGTAGTGAAGAGATAGTATTAAACCCCGTCCCTTAATGTATTACACCTCTTCATTGGCAAAAGGAGAATTGCTTCTCGAGGTTTTCCCCCTTTATTTCAAGGCTGACTTGAAAAGCTGCGGTGGAAACTATGCCGCCCCGCCCCCCAATACCATTTTTCACCGGACAAACGCTTTGGCAACGACAGAATCGCTCTCGGAAACGGGGGTTAATGGGATGACTGGCTGAGTTGACTTGTTCCCCTTTCCATTTTTAGGGAGAGGAACTTACTGTGGGGGGAGGAAGGTTCGCAGGACATTAAGCACGGAGCAAACGAAGCCACATATAACTCAATTAAGTGCCACACTGCACACGCTCGTCATTTGTTTACAAACAAGATCATCTATCCCCCCACCCCTTCAAATCTCAATGGATACCATGCGGCGCGAGAAAAGGGGTTTTCCGTTTCCTTATTCTTCAGATCGTAACCGGAAGACGAGGAAAGTCTATATACGAGACTTTTTGGGTCAATAACAATAAAAAGAAAGGGTTCAGGGCAGACTGCCAGCAAGGCATTTATGAATCACACGACCGAGTCTTAGCCTATGATCTGTTATGCGCTTCTCCATCCCCTTAGCCCCCCACTCCCCCTTTAACGTTTCCATATGCCCTTACATGCCCCATGTATCTCATCTTGGGGACATCTTCTTGGATGGTGGCTATACAGTTCTGTACGAAAAAGGCGACATATACACGACCAAAGCTGCTGATCCAGAGGCTCTTTTTTTGTCCCATGCTCTGCATAGTGTCGTTAAAGGTGAGAGGCATGGGGGGTTGGTTGTGAATGAAGACGGCTATGAAGAGAAATCTCACCAATTTTACCCAGTTTTTTTCGTTTTTTACAGCTTCAGCCCCAATTTTTATGACGTCTTGATCAGCTGTATACTCGTGTGTATAAGCCTCCGATGGGGAAGATTTACGGCCCGACACTTCTATCCAGCACAAAAAGCTCCTCTTTAGAAGTAGCCGAATAAAAAAGATGCCATATGCTGGCGGAAAATCCTTTCTTGTTGCTCTTTTCTTTGGGACCACGAAAAATATGTCAGGAGATGGCTTTATATCGCCAAGTATGGCGGGAAACGAACCCAGATGTGCTATAATTTGTCATTTTCTCTAAATAGAATCGAATTTCTGCTTTTTTCTGGAATTTCTGAATGTCTGCCTTCAAGTTTCGCGTTTCTTTAGGAAATGAAGATCTATGTGGCTAAACCTCGAACCCTCCTGAATGATTAGTTGAGGTTGGCCAAAGAAGTCTACTTCATTTTTGTCTAATTTAAGGATTCGAAAACATACATAAAGGATGCAAAGGGGGAGGGCAAGACTCCAAAAAGATGGGGAAGCTGTCAAAAGTACTTGAGTAAGCACTTATCTGTCCTGATTACATGATAAATGAGGCAGAAGGGGGTTCCTCGGAGAGTTTGTGTTGTTCCAAAGCGTTCTTATTCCAAGTCGAACCTCCCTTTCCCCCCTGACTTTTCAACACAAGTGGTCCTCGGGAACTCTTTAGAAGCTGAGAAAAGAAAAGCATTCTTATATTCCGACGTTTCGAGGAGGCCGGCGTGAAACAATTTTAGCATTTTGCCCCCAACTAGAGCCCAAGACGGATGTTACGAGGTGGCAAAAGAAAGGAAGATTCTTTTGGCTTCACTGCTTTTCAAACCAATTTTTCTTTGCCACAGCAAATTCCCTTGCTCCATAAACCATCGTTCGTCTCTCAGCCCTTTTTTATTTGGGCTATTTTGGCTTTCACACATTTCATTGGATTTCCTGCGAAGAAACATTGTATAACAAAAGCCAGCGCCAATAAAATTGATCACCGGTTTTCTGCCTTTTTTTTCGGCGACTTGAAAGGCATTGGTATTCATTGGCCCCGGCGTAGCAACCGCAGCCGCTTTAGTTATGCAAAGCTGCTACTGCGGTCATCAATAAAAGATCCGCGGCTTCCTCTCTCTAGCTTGGATGTGTTACTGAGTAGCAAGCCTTTTGCCCATACCTCTAATCCATTTCTACAAAGCCAAATTTAAAATAATAATAATACAAAATATAGCATTCCTATCCATTCATGGAAAGAATTATGATTTCTTCCTGCCTGTCAGGAGCTTGGGTATAAAGATATCAAAAGGAAAAAGAAGGTTTAAAAAATCCCCAATCCCAGTGACACAAAAAGGGAAAAGGCATCGCTTTCTTGTCTTGTATTAGCGGGGAGGGTTTCCAAGACGTCCGTTCCAAAATCTCCGTTTGGATGGCACGACAAGCTGAATGGCCACACTTATTTACGGCGGAGGTCCTGTCAGCTTAAATAACAATTAAACAAAAAATACAAGTGTCTGTTGGCCATGGCTCGTGCCAAAGCATCCCAACCTTGCTTCTTTTCTTTTCGATACAGGGGCCTAACATTAGGACTAGGCTTGGAATTACCACGATTTTGGCCCAGCCCATTCATAATAATATTTCGCTGACACATATATAGAAAGGGCTGGCTTAAAAAGGGGTAAATATTGCTGGCAAAGTCTCAAGCTTCACCTGTGCGTGGAAAAGTGATGGATCTCAGCCGCAGGCTTCTCATTTACTAATGGTCTTTAACCCCCTTTAAACCACACACAGGGCTAGAAGGGAAGCCAAACTATTATTTCTTCGACTATGTGCGAAAAGCGGCTCATAAGTTGCGTGGTAATGTCAACCGCCCCCGGATAATTTTTTAGTCCTCTTGTCCTGCACCTGGTCTGCTGACAGGTAACAGCTCTAGCAAGTAACACATTCTGTCAAGTCTGGCCCCCAAATTACGTTCAGTTTCACCCCCCATCAGCAGGAAAGACTCGCGGAGTTTCGCCTCTTAAGCTCATTGCAAAAGCAGTCGGGCTCATTAACAGCTATTTTCAGCATCTCGCTCCGAATATCTTCTTCTCCATCCTCCCCCTTAGGTATATAAGAACACCACGAACGTTCTTCCCTCTTTCATAAGGAAACAAAAGCAAGAGAGAGACAGCACCCAGTGACAACAACACATACACACACAATGGGGTCCCCTTTTCTTTTCGGCTGACTTTTTGGTTCATACCCCATACATCAAGCTTGGGTAACAGGCTGGGAAGACATAGCGATGGAATTAGTTTATCTGTGACCCAGGTTATAACCTCAAACCCCAAACTTTACGTGGATAACTAAGTCAGAAATTTTGATTTCTTCGCGGAACAGGGTTTAAAAAAGCTTCTTTCCCATAAGGATCGCCAAGGACTAGTTGCTGTCGATTGCTCCTTAACAGCTGGGTTTTATTCGCTTCTCGCCCGCTCTCTCTCGTTCTAACACTTTTTGCTCTGGGACGATTCTCTCTCTTATCCCCCCTTTCGCTACTTTTGGGGCCAACAACTCCCACGGGACTTTTTCTTTTTACTTCCCCTTGGCTTTTCAGTGGCAAACTCCTAAAACTCACGCTCTTGATGATAGGGGCAGGGGTGCAAAACTCGGCAATTTACCACCTTCTCCCTCCCCCCAAAGTCTGTCAGCACAAAGGCAGCCAGGGTAAAGACGATAAAACGATGAATACCTTACACTGTATAGCTTCTCCCCTGTTACATGCATCACCCGAGTTAAAATTATAATAATAATAAAAAAACTAACCCCGAGACGTACGAGTTGGCTGACAGGCAGCAAAATACTATTGCCTGCCCCAAACTGAAAAAAAGTCTTTTAAAATAGACCCACGTAAAATTTTTTTTTAAATCCTCCGACGTCTAAGCTTGTCGTTGGCATACGGAATTACTACTCTCCCGGCAACTAAGAATGAGTCGCATTATATCCCAGTCGAAACTTCTACGTTGCTTTCCGTACGAAAAAGGTTACCATCGGTCCCAAAATAACGATCAAGGATCAACCGAGTCAAGTGAAAGTGACCAAATGCAGTGTTTAGAAAGCCGCGGAGTCTTTCTTCACGGAATCCATAGTAACGAACCCAATTGACTTAAAACTGTTGCAAAAAAAAGAAGGGTAACCGAGGCATTCCCCAGCCAACAATTTTGCCCAGCAGCTTATTTGGTTGCCTCGCATTATAATACAGGTAAAGATCTTTCCATCTGAGCCAAGACTTTGGCCTCTCTTAAGTCTAGTTTGTTTGAAGCTTGGAAGCAGATGAGTCCCTAGGAAACCGTTGCCCGGTGACTCATTTGGCCATGGAACTTAATGTTTCCCATGGCTGAACTTTATGAAGAAGACGCTGTGTATTTCTCCCATGTTCCATCTTCATCGTGTCTTAGCACTTTTTTTCCTGACAGAGCAACCTTTTTGAAATATGGAGAGCAAATAGCCCAGTGCCGTTTTATGTCGTCCGCGAAAAGAAAAAGAAAAGGTAAAAGGAGAACATGTAGATCTGCTCAGTGGCTCCGTGTGCCATGTCAGAAAAGCGGACGGTTCCCAAATAAAGCTGTTTTTCTTTCGGGCCTGGTACAAATTGAAGCGACGTGGCTTGAATAGCGTCTAACCGTGTTTGCCTTTTCCTTTCTGCCTTTCCCCAAGCTGTGTACGCTTTTACTTCTTGCTCTGCAACCCAGGGAACGGAGCAAACCAACTAATTTATTCATACGCAAGCTGGGTTCTCTTTTCTTCTCCATTTTTGTATTTATTCCGGCTGAGCATTCGCATACCCCAAACGGGGGAAGCAAGATGTGCTTATTACTATAAACATGTTGGCAGGCTTAAGAAAAACGGTTCGTAGCAGAGCATCAGCCTAAACCTTTAGCTAATGCTTGGGCCTGCGTCGCTTGCTGGATAACCTCACTCAAAAGGGAAAGGCAAGTGTACATCTTGACTGCTAATGATCTCTCTCTCTCCCTTTTCTTTTTTTTCTCCTCCAATTTACGCTTGGTTCCTGCAACTTTTCCCTACTGTAACGTACGCTGGATTCTCATTTATTTCGGAAAAGAAAGGAACTTGCGTGTTTCGTCCAGTCCAGTTCCGGATCCGGCGCACGTGGGAAGCAGCCACCACCTTCGACCCTTTGAACCCCCATCCATCACATTCCTCTGGCTGAACCCTAATCAATGCCCTTCTTTTGTAAACCCCAAGCAAAAGGCATTGGAATTTCTTCGTTATACGCGCCCTCAAAGACATTGAAAGGAGGGTTAAAGGGAGGGATGACGTGCAGTGTGCAGTACAGAGCAGCATTAATACCCAAAGGCTGGTCTCCAGATAACAGTTTTCATATTTCTTCCATTACACACCCTCGTGACACAGTGTGTGCTTGTCCGGGCTATACACTCGTAGTACAACAACGGCCAGCACATGGTGCCTAGGAGACCTTGTCATAATAACGATTGTTCCCCTTCGGGTTCTGTGTATATATATCCAAGCATCCTTACAAACCCTCGACGCTCGCGACGCCCTCAAAATAAACCCAGAAACTTTGAGCCTTGGACTATCAGACGGACAAGACATAGTAACGAATATCGCAAGATGCTATGTGTGACTGACTTGCTGACTTGGCCTTTTTTTTCTTTTTTTTTCCTTACAATAATAAGGACCTTTTCCCCCCCAGATGGGAGCTTTTAAAGGTCCCATACATGGCCCCTTGATAAGATGACTTGCCACAAAGAGCCCAAGTACTCTGCGGCTCCAATATTGCCTAACAATTACGCTCATAAAAAGGAAAGAAAGAAAAAGAGAGGGAAAAACGTTAGCAAATGTCTCGTACTAGTACGGTCTAAAAGTGTTCCCAAGTCAAAAGGTTCATAAGCTGCTGCATGGAGAAGTAAAAGGTCCTTTTTGATATTTTTTTACGCCGCTGCAGCTCTTTTGTCGATATTGCATATTTTACGACAAGAGAAATAATGAAAAGGCATACTTGTTCAGAAAAAATATCAAAGAAACTCCATCCCCCGAAGAAAAAAAAGCAGCCATCGGAGAGATTCGAACTCTCGATCTCCTGCTTACTAGGCAGGCGCTTTAACCAACTAAGCCACGACGGCTCTGTCTTTGGTTCAGATTTCGCTGAGCATATCGCTGAGGTATTTTCGTTCTCGCGTGCCCTTACGCAGAGAAGATTGTTGAGGAATTGTTCGATGCTCAGCATTAAGGCTAAAATTAATAGAATGTAAAACTTTAAAGGCAGTTCACCGACCATTGCTTTGCAAATTCCTCACATATATATATGTATAATTAATTTCAGAAGAATCTTCAGATGTAGAGCAACGAAACTATTGTAGTAGAGTTCTAAATGCATTTTGCATATTGACCAATGCCATTGCTTTTCCGTCGTTTGGATACATCCTGCCATTTTCAGCCTACTATACGCTTAGGGAAAAATCCCTTTTTAACTCCAGAGTCAATTAAATGAACAGGTTATTCAACTGGATGACCAGTTCCTTTAATTGACTGGGAAAATTAGAAAGGATATCGTGTTGCAAACCCTATACGCTAACGTAGGAGTAGGCTTCAAAGGCGCAGTGTTAGTTGTGTTTTAGACGTGTGGTTATATAAAACTGGCGACGAACAAGATAAAGAGTTGGTTTAAACGTAAAAGAGAAGGGTGGCTCATTGAAACAAGTTACATTTAAAAGATTTGCCACTAAGGGAACCGGCCGTTAAGTCGTGAATTCCTCAGTCATCTTTATCAAAACTGAATAAAATTCGTAAGAAATAAACCATAATGGTGTAGTGAATCGAAACTAAGGAAACATGTGGGAAAGTGTCAAAAAGTAGACGATGATAGGTTTCTTTGGTTTAAGTTAGAATCATTATTCACTGGGCAACCATGATACAATAAGCGAAACCTATACTATACTCATATAGTTATATTTATAAGACACCATCAGTTCAGCAAAGGAACTTGGTTTAAAAAATCGCAATCGAGTACTGCCACCGAGGAGATTCGAACTCCCGGTCTCCTGCTTACTAGGCAGGCGCTTTAACCAACTAAGCCACGGCGGCTCTGGGTGATCTTAGATCGGAGATTTTCCAGTTCAGTCCCGATTCGCTCTGCGACTCTAAAAGAATGAGTATCCAACGACTGCGACCGCCGTAACCACGTTCTACCAAGCTCCCCCAAGCGAACAGGCGGCTACATACGACGATTCTAAACGATTCTACAGCGAAAAATCGCAAAAGTTTGCCACCGAGGAGAGTCGAACTCCCGATCTTCTGCTTACGAGGCAGACGCTTTAACCAACTAAGCCACAGCGGCCGATACTTGTCGGTCCTGCCATTACCCTCCCATGACCCCGCCCTCCAGAGCGGAGTTACCCGCGTCTAAAAAGTCCGCTCTTTAAGATCTCTTAGCCACCCAGATGTTAAAAATGTCTGCAGTCAAATCTTGCAAATCACAGAAAAGCTTATCACCATGGGTCGCGTGCCTCCATAATTCCCGCAGAGTTTGACAGGGAAACTGCATTCTCTGCGCCCTATGGCTTATATTTCCGACTCATGTGTGTATTGCCAGCCCTGGCAGCTTCGCCTCGTATAGGCAACAAAAAACGCGTCTTGGGAAGTCGAGTCAGGAGACGGTGGAGCAAAAGGGAAAAGGGGGCCTGGCATATAGGGATCGATGGACGACGTCGACGTCCCTGACGTTCTCGACGCTGCGGTCTCAGATTGCTCCGGCAGTCCCACGTCGGAACTCGGACAGAGCACACGTTATACTCCAACGCCTGCCTGTGCCGTATATAGATACACGTACAGTCTAACCATGCACTGGTCGCTTAACGTGTAGCTTGAGGGCAGGTGTAATATCCTGGGTTGTGCCAAATATCTGTTTTGGAGAATTGCTCTGCGTTATTGAACAGATACTATTGTGAGTTGATAAGGTTACAATATTGCGAGATGACACCATTTCAAAGTGAGGGAGTGGCCTTCTAAGTGTTTGGAGTCTTAAATGGTCTCGTTTTAATTTTCTCCATCTGATTTTGACCCGCGTCCCACTCACTTGGGCCCAGGAGGAACTGTTAGCAAACGAAAATAAGTTACCAAAAGGTTGTTTCTCTCGCCATAGAAATGTGCAAGAACATGTTTATAGACGTCGTGTAATTAGATTGGACAGCTTGGTTTGGCGACGAGCCCAAACACCACTTCTGGGTGGTCAGATAGAGGAGCGCTCTCGCGAGACAATTCAGCATCCCCCGTGGTTTTGAGTCAAGCGTGTTTTGGCCCAGAATTAGGGAGCATTAAAAGAAGCGAGAAGGGAGAAAAACGTGTTTAGATCAACGGCACTGCTCATTCGAATAAAAGGCTCCAGTGAACGTCTGCGACATGTCAACATCAAGATGCGTTGCCCGGGATATAGTCTAGTGCGAATTCTTGACAGGAAGTCAGGGAAATCACCATGGAAAGTGGTCCTCGCATTGACGACACTGCCGCCAGGTAATAGCAACAAAAAAGCAAAGAAATAAAGTGACCCAACCCCAGCCAGTCAGCCCCAGGAAAAGCTTTGCTACCTTTTCCTGTGGCTAATGCCTTCCGTGTGTGTCGTGCCATGCACACTGTGTAGGTATATCCCCGCTCCCACATTTCAAAAGAGCTTGATTGTAATCTGGTAGCGTAAGTAATTAACGTACCTTTCGCCAAGCGAGTCCGGTACTTTTCTCCGCGGTCCTGTAATTCGAGCTCGGTTAACATCCATCTTTTCATCCAGTCCCTTCCAAAGAGAAAAAAAAACACTCGCCCACAACGCTCTTACCGTTGAGTTGTGCCCAGAAGTCGGATTTCATAAACAAAAATCGTTAGGCTTCATTGGAGCTTTTCGACTGAAATGCCTCATGCCAACTTTTTTAATCTTGTTTAAAAGGTTGGAATTAGGGCTCGACTCTCTGCTTTGCCTTTTCTTTTGCCCTGACGTCTGGTTTGGGAAGTTCTTAAAAAATGCCAACATGAATATACGAGAATCCTCCTCCTTATTAGTAGGATGCATTTATGCTCCTCTGGGGTATTACAACAATTCATGCAAGTTCCAAGACTTGTGCTGCTACGCCCCGCTACCAATTTCTCAGCAATTGGGGCTTTAATTATGAAAGAAAGTCCAACGGGTCTGGCGGGTGTCTCTCCTCCCCACTCCCTCTCCCTTCTTTATATGGATATTACCTGGCATGCAAATGACGCTGATTAAGTTATTGAATCCTCCATAAAACCGAGCGTTTTGCATTTTAGGTGTGCCATACGTGCTCTATATCCCAAGTTTAAGGGCTCCGGGCTTGTTGTCTTTCTTAGAGTGAAGGGGGTGAGGATAGGGGGATGGATGCAAAAAGTCGTGGAACTGCTGCAGGTTTCTTTTGCCTTTTTAAACAAGGCTCTGCCGGAGGAAAACGAGGCATGAAAAGAGAGAGAGCCCAGTTAGATTGCCTGGAATAAATTGGTGAACGGTGGAGATGCTGGGAAAGAATTGGGGGTGATTCTCTAGGGTGAATTCGGAAATTCATGGCTGAGCCAGAAGTTGCCCGTAAGATAGAGAGCAACATGCAGACTAGCAAAAGTCCCTTTTTTGGGTTATGACCCCAAAAGGGGGAATCCTGCTGTTTTGGCTTTTCTTCTCATTTTGTGCTTCTCTGTATAAAAGATTGCATTGTGTTCGGTACGCCTCTCTTGTTTCCGCGTCTTCTTACTCCGCAACAATCCCGCAGAGCCCGGAAATAAGATAAGCGGCTTAAAGCGTACGCAGGGTAAAAGAAACGGAAAAATGATGGACGAGAAACTGTCTTAGTATTCTCCTCATAGCACTTGGTATCCGTGGCTCCTTGTTAAAGCAGGTGAATCGCGCCCACACACAGAAGCCAGCCCCAAAAAACACACCACAGTGTACTATCTGCCAGTAGCAAGCCCGTCAAGTCGCAATCGGATTACTGCAGGATTGGGTCCCTTGTTGTTCCCCTTCTATTACATTGGCATCCAAGCAAGTTATAGAGACAAGTAATAGAACCCCCGGAAGCAACGGGGAATTACAGTACACATTTCAATCTTGGTAGTTTCCGAGTACTACGTTCATGTATCAAGCTATAGATACTTTTTCGGTACCATGGATGTGATCCAGGGCTTCCGGCAAAATCCCTCGCAGTAGGATGAGAAAGCGTTGCATCATTGACAATTATCTTATACCGGGTATTTTCCCCGATTTCCCAACTCCTGCTCCCAAGATGTGTTCTGTGTGTACTGTGTAGTAAAGTTAAGAAGCATGTCGCATCTCCACATCGCGAGGAGATGCTGTTGCCAGAGCTAAGAGGGTCGAAGGAAGGGAGTTCGGTGGACATCAAGAGATCTGCTTCCCCAGATAAAGGACTATTGTCTTAATTATATGGTCCATGTTGCACGTCTTGGGAAGGGAGTAGAAGGAGAGACCTTGGCCCCCACGCAGCTCATGGTTGAAAGCGTTTGGTCTTCATATGGGCCTTGGCTGTTTTTCATATGTGGGCCGTATGTGTGTGTTTCAGAAGAAAGGTTCCTTCCGCGGATCTAGAAAGGCGGGGTTGGTGGGGGATATTCCGCGCGACAAGAAACCTCCAAAAAGACAAAATAGAGATGGAGAGAAATTTCTTCCAAGACTTGTTGGCTTTTTTTTCGAGCCAGCCAAGCGGAGAATGGCAGGGCCTGTCTCAGGCCAGTTCCATCAGGAGAAGGTATATATTGTAAACCCTCTCTCCCGCTTCCCACCAAAAACCTTTATGGGAATCCGTCTCTTTCTGTTCCCGGAAAACTCGCTTTTAGGGAGTTTGAGGAGTCCTGGGGCTTCTTTCCCCCGCCCGAACTATTACTACCGCACGCTCACGCAGAAATGTCAAAGTAAAAAGTTCTTCGGGAACGAGAATTGTTCTTCCTTTCTCTCCTTCGCTCGGCAGAATGAAAAGAGACGACCTGGAAAGTTTTCTGGCGCGTTACATCGTGACAGGTGAAGTAAAAAGAACCGTAAAGATAAAAAAAGGAGGAGGCAAGTAAGACCGGCACTAATGAAGACGGAATAATTCCTGTCGACAATATCCCCTTTCCTTTCGCCAATAAACCACCTTGAAGCTATGTGGCCAAGAGAAATGCTTCCATTGAAATAAACACTGTTTTGAGCTTCGTTTGGTTGGCTATCGATCCGCGCTCCGTGGCTTGTAAGAACACGAGCCTTCTTCTGGAAAGGGAAACAATTCTGTAACTCACGCACACCTGTCGTTTGGCAAACACTTAATGAGAGTGCTCCGTGGCATATCAGTACCGGCACAGGTTCTCTGTGCTTGCTCTACGGTCCCGAATAAACAATCTCGCGCGGCCGAGAGATAGTGCGCGTGTGAGAGGAGGGAGAGACAGAGATGCGTCGACAGGACACACTATCAAGGCATCAAATCCCATTTTCACAGTCTCGTTGGCCCCACAACTCTGCCTTTGACGTCACAAGTTTAGTGCGGGCAGGGAGGGGGTTAACAATACAGCATTTATTGCAGCAATAGCAGGAGCAGCCATGGCTCATGCATGCTTGATGCGTTGAAAACATACACACACCCATGTCCCATAGAGCTTTTGGCCCTTGCCAATTATTCACCACGCAAGAGAGAGGGAGGGAAGGAAACTTTCAAAGTGCGACTAAAACGAAACCTCCCTTGAGCTTTTGAAACTCACGCTTTGCTGAAAGCTTGCTTGAAAAGATGAGAATTCTTCTCCAACCCCCCGGGCTCTAATCAAGGGTATATATATGTGTGTGTGTATATATATACAGGGGAACAATCAATAAAAAGGAAGATAATTTGGGCTGAGACAGTGTTTTCCTTGGGCAAACTGACATTGATGAACAGCTTTCCAAACAGGAGAGGCTCTTTTGAGAAACGATCACAAAGCAAGTTGGGTATCAAAGCTCAGCCCGGTTGATTAATTAATAAGGATTTAACGGGGGGGGGGGGCAGGGCAGTTAAAACTCGTGCTGATCAACTCCGGCTGGGGCCCCTTTTATGCCCGGGAATTTTCTCTACACTCTAAACAGCGGCATATGCAAAAGGCAGCCAATCTGTCATATATGCGCTGCTCGCGAAAGACAACGCCAAATCCAGTGCTTATAGCCGCTCTATAGAGGACTAAACGATCGTGGGCCGTAGTTTAACTCAATCAGGCCTTTCAAGCTTAACAAGAGCCAGCTGTGGTGACATGCACACCCTTAAAGAGTGTATATATGGAATTGTGCGATCTTGCTCTCTCTTGCGCGCACTTTGGCACAGAATAACATACTCGCACTTCCGTCCTCAATTATCTCCAACTGGCAAAGGCAAACCTTTTAAAACCTTGCCCAGACGCAATAATTGGGCCGTGACCCCCCTTTTTGACCTCCGGGAAGCAACAGACCCAGAAAAATGCGACAATCTGGCCAGAAATAGGTCCAAACTTCAGTTTCTCGGGGAAAAGGTAGACGCGAGACAATCATCCGATAGGGCGTATCTTCCCTCCAAAGTGTTTCGCAGAAATGGTACACTCTTACGGTACCTTGGTATTTTATTCCTGGGGTTGACACGTGATATTGTACTGACTACGTTTCGAACACTAAAAGGAACAAAGAACAACACCTTTATGGGGATATATGCTTGCAAATTGCTGTCACGGACAATCCATTTCTTCCCAGTCCGAAGAAATCACGACAGCTGCCAACACCAACTTTTATTTCATTTTTCCGTTTGTAGAAATGTCCACGGAATTAAGCTTATCTTGTTCATGTGCTCAGCTGTGTGGCATGTAAATTTGAAGAGCAAGGAAAGCCCTTCCGAGTCAAAGCTCTTATCTCGAAAATTTCTACAATTTGAATTACTTGTCAGCTAAAAAGCAAGCCCCAGGGTAAAACGAAGCCATCCACCTTGCTTTTATTGTATTAGCTATGACACCCTGGGGCCTGTTGCGCTAATTACTGGGCTCCGGGTACTTTGGGGACCAAAACGTATATATAACGGAACAGATATCACATGTCTCTTTTTTTCCTTTCTGGTTTGCCCTTTCTCTCGCTTCCTCTCTCCCGCCTGTCTTCAAAGTCAATACTTTCGCTGGGCAGAGCCAAAGAAGGGGCCCTTCTCCGTACTATTACTGCAGTTTTTTATTTAAACGGGTCGCGTCTGTTGCACCTTCTGCACCCTGCCCCCCGGATCAATTCCTTTTTCCCTTAGACTTAAAAGAGATTTATTGAAACAACAGTGTGTGGGAACTCGTAAAAAAACGAACCCCGTTAATACTGGACCTAATTTCCTTAAAGCTCGGTGAAAAACATCGTAAAGCAGTCTTAATTGGCTCATCTTTCTTTTTGGTGGGGGGCTGTTTTAAGGGCTAGTTTATGCTCCCAAATTTGTTGAAAACAATTGTGTAATTAAGCCTGCCCTGCAATTTCCCTCGAAAAGACCTCAAACCGCCTCAAACCTTCACTTGGGTGGAGGAAATGAAAGATCTATGTATAGATATTCCCTGCCAGAGATAAAAAGAAATAAAAATAAAGGAACGACCGACAAGACAGGAAACCAAGAGGAATCATCAAGGGAATTCGGACGTGTGAAATAGAAGTAGTCTGTATTAGTGTCCTATACGGAGCAAGTCGAGAGAGAGAGCAGTCCGGAGATGACTGTCCATGTGTGGGTCATCGCCCCAGGGCTTGTCGCCATGCGAGTCCGAAGAAAAATAAGAGACTTGGGTGTTTTGGGCGGAAAATAACCTCGAAAAACAGACAAAAAAGGGGAAGAAGGCAAAAGAAAACGAAGAAGTTGCTGGGCCCATGAGGGCGAAACTAAAGCTTTTGAGCTATATTATAGAAGGGATTTGGGTGTCCTGCCGGTACCTCTGCGACATCAGCTCGCAGGAAAACTGTCAAAAGCTGAGATGGCTATCCATACCGAAGTGAGGGTAAGGTATCCCGGGCACGTTTTTCGCTTGTGTGTAGCTCCACGAGACCATTTCCCTTCGCTTGTTCTTGAGATATATCAAGCAGCGACGATAAGAAGCCGCAACGACAAAGCTTTTATTATACGCCATAGGTCGGGATAAACAACCCATCTTTTTAAGACACATATTATGGTCCACGCAAGATCGTTGAATCCCCTTCCTTCTTCATCTTCATCTTACCGCATGTCACGCACGGTCATCTAGAACAAAGCTGCCTTATGCTCTTCTGCCTTTCTTTCTCTCTCGCTCTCTCTCGCTCGCAAGGGTAGTAAGTTATGTTCTATATTTGTCTTGATCCCTTTTCTTTTAGTATTATTTTTCGGCTCGGCTGGCTCACCGTATCCAATCTCAACCGACATTAATCTGCTTAATGGACAAGAGTCCTGCAGCATCCCACTATTCTCAGTTAATTATAAGGTGGAATACCTTACTTCCGGGCTAATGTGTCGATCCAGCCCGGTGTGAGAAAAACAGTGTCCCCTTTCGTATCCCAAAGAGACTCGATTTCACTTATTTGATTTGGGTACGCTTGAATTACAACGGGAATTTGAGCCCAATTGATCTTTCCTTCCTCTCTCTACGGCCTCTCTTTCGTCCTAGAGTTGCTATAGCAACTGGGGATTCCTGCAGGTTTAAACGTCCAGCGAAGGCTATGGATTTCGCCAAAAAGGAAGAAAAGTAAAGAGAGAAAAAAAGACAACTTGGAACCCAAATCTTGTATGCTCACTACTGCTGCTTGCTGATTGGCCCCGACAGACCACGTATTTGGGCTCAGCTATCCCCTCAAGTCCTAAATAGCCCTCTTTATGAGTTTATTGAAAATATAAGAAATGTTTCTTTATTTCCTCCCAAGCTTCAAACTCTAGATTGTAATTACATAACACATTACTGTCACTCTGATAAATAACTGTAATAACTATGTAATAACTGTAATAAATAAATAACTAAGTAGTAAACACTGAGTAATTAAAGTCGAAGGAGATTTAAGGTGTATTAGATTGATTATACATGAATTCCGTCCGCTACAGTGTAGAAGATGGAGCAAGAGCTACTTTGACACCAACTCGATTAACGTTTAGCTCCCATTACGAAAACGCTAATGGCATTAAAAAGCTCAGGTGTTTTTTTGTTGCTTTATTCTTCGACTCGTACATCTGTCTTGCCCTGGTACCCCTTTACACGATGTTGTTTTCCCCCTCCCTCTCGTCCGTGGAATCTCTCGCTAACGAAGATGGATGAGGTCAGAGGTTGAGGGACATTCAAGTCCATGCGATATAAAGCAGCAGCCAGGACTCTGAACGCCAGGGAGTACGGCATGGTAAAGTGTCTGCTCTTAAACTCCAAGAGTTGTATAATCATGTCACAAGCGACAGAAACTTACATGTCCCCCTCATCTCTTAACTCCCTCTCTCTCTTTCTCTTTCTCTTTCTCTAACGTGATAGAGGGAGGGGTAAGTGTTTCACGCTTGCAAGGCATCAACTTCCTGCCGATTGGCATCTTCGTGCTGGGCGAGTTTGAGCTGCAAGAAATGTTACCAGTTACCAAGCATTAGGGCATAGTTGTGTATGCATGCAGTTCCAAACTTTCCCATATGGAAACTAAAATGCACATACTCGCAACCCAGTAGGGCGTAAAGGGGCTGGGACTGTGGTTTAAACCTAACGAGTGCTTAAACTTTTTTTTACATGCGAAACCTCCTTTTTCTTCATACTCGGGCGCTATTTTGTAACATTTTGCTTGCCTTTTGCCACGCGTCGTCTTCAGGTATTTATAGCAGTGGAGACATGTACATGTGTTTGAGGGGCGTGGTGAGTGTTTTTGAAGCGTTCATCTCGTTCATCGCCCAGAACACAAGTATACTCTCGGAAAAAAAAGAACTGCCTCTTTTTTAAACTTGCGTAATTTTACCCTTGCCCTGCGAAATGCTCCGCTGAGCACCCTAAAGCCCCGTACCCAAAATATTTTTGAAGAATCTCTTTTACACCCACACACGCCATAGAGACATGTGAAAAAGGGAACTCTTCCCAAAAGCAAAGGAGTCTATAAGACACCTTCACCTGGACTCCTCCAATTAGTCTTTCTGGCGGTTGCTCCATTTCCCCGTGCAAGAAAGATGAAAAAAGCGCGAGAAAGAAGAGAGAGAGAGGAAGAACAAGTCCTTGATATTGATTGATACTTGGCAGCCTCCGGACATCACCTTCGCTAAGAAATCATGAGGGAAAAAAAGACCTTTTTCTTTGGTCACGGGTCAGACTCATTAGTCTCACTATTAGGATGCTCTCTCTTTTTCTTGTATTTATTTGGCAGCTCTGCCGTTAGCTAAACCTTCCAAAAACGTTGTAAAGAGTCCGAGGAAAAGGTTCCGGGTTCCCGAAGTATCCGCATACTCATCAACTCTCTGAGACAAACCAAAACCCCACCCATTAACTCATACAAAAGCCCCAAAGAAAACACGAAGTTAATTATCATCTTTCTTTTTCCTTTACAGGGCTTCTGCCAAATTGAGTTCGAGCAGTAGCACCGGACCCTCCTCGTCCCATCGCCGCAAACGCCATGGCTCGAGCTTGGTAGCGTCTTCCTCTTGCAGTGGAGCAGCAGCAGCCGGGAATTCCTCGGAAACGGACGATTCGGCAACGTTGACGACCGCCACCGCATTGACGCATCATTTCCGCACAGACTTCACGACTCTCCTGCGGAAGTGTCCGCCACCTTTACCGGCCTCTTTACTGCGTCGCTTAGGCGGCCGAGAAAACCCTGGAGTGGGCAAGGTAGGAACAAACCATTACTTTTCTTTTACGAGCTAAAGTGCTGCATGCTTAACTTCGTTCTTTATATTTTTAAACGTAAGGCTCCCGTATACCCCTAGCTTATTGAGGGAAAGAGTAACAGATGGCGCTAGTGTTTGTTATGGTTTTTGCGAAAGCCTTGCGTACGAAAGTAAGAAAAGAACTAGACAGCTAAATACTAGCAAAGTTTCTACGCTTGTTTTGCCTCTCAAAAGTACAATTGATCACAACAGTTTGCTGTAGCTGCACAGTGTCCCAAATCAAGTCGTCAAACTTTCCGAACAAGATTTGAAGAACAAGAGTTAGATTTGAAAGCCAACTAAAACAAAAGTTATATTTTATTAGCAGCTAGTGCACAACCAAAGAACAGATTTGTAGGTAACGTATTTCCCCTAGTTGCAAAATTCATTTGCATATTGCTAATTTATTACTCATTGGAAAAAATTGTCAATTGTGCAGTGCCTGTTAGCAAGCTCAAGATTACTGTCACATAATTTTTTCATTAAATCTACTGGTTTTCTCAAAAAGTTGTTCCGAATTTCCCCATGTTAACCTATACCGAGCTAAGGTATATGTACGGGAGACTTAACAAAAAACTCTAAAGAACCAAGTTTTGCCTCTCAAAATGTGCCTAATGCCTTTCTAACGCCCAAGAAATGTTCTTTGTTTTCTTATTATGTGTGTGTGCCAGAGGCAAAAAAGGAGGCTCAAGTATTAGAGTACTGGCTCCGGTACATTGTTTAGAAAGTAATGAAGCCAATCTTGGCATAGACAAAGCTGAAATAATCGAGGTTGGGATTAATGTTAACTTATCCTATCCTTTCACGGCGTGTGTTGGCTCATGATCCTCGCGGGATACCCGTGATCCCTTTTACGAACAAGTACCGGGAGAAGGTCAGGCTTTAGAAGAAAAGAACCAAAAAACTTCAGATAATTTCCAGCGTGTGAACGCTAGCCCGCCTTGGATTAAATGGGAAAAAAGGACGAGAGAAAAGAAGCCCCCAACACCTAAACAGATTTCGTTGAGTCGTCCAGGGAAAAACTCTCCGGTTAGCCTCGCAGAGCTGCAGGTTAGCTGAAACACGCATCGATCTCTAACGAAAAAAACACAATGCGGCATTAAGAAAATTCGTTCTACTACAGGCAGAAAAAAAGAAGTGGAAAAAAGAGGCACAGAGTCCAAACCGAACAAATAAAGAAAGTAACGACAATACGATTACGACAGGGAATCGACCGCCCTTTTACACACTACACACACACACATATGCATCCACCAAGTTGGGTCCAGGTAAACACACCCACTGCGAATGCTATGGCTGTCTTTTTCCTGCATGCCAGACCGCAATTACTGCAGCGCTTAACAGAAAGAGCTGCGAGCAACAACTGAAGTCGACCGTACCGAACCAAGTCGTTTAAGCCAAGTTAAAAAGGTACACAGAACAGAGGGAAACACTGCAAACCAATATTTGAACAGCCAAGAACCGCGTGCTAGTACAGTATTCGAAACTTTCTGAGCTCCGTCTTTTGAGTTCTTTATGATTAATTTTTGCCCCTTTTCTTCGCCTCGTAAGATAGTTCAATAAAACCAACTTGGCGGCGTTTATGGCCTCCCAAGACGGCATAGCAAGCGAGCACTGTGTTACTTCTATAATATCCGATTCGCCTCTCTTAAAAAAAGGAAAGAAAACGGGAAAAGTCGAAAAGACACCGGAATTGACAACACTGGCTGTTATTTTCCCCTCGTTATTTTCCTTGCGTATCTCAATGCGAATAGGACAAGAAAGGAGAGTCTTTGCACGTCTATATGGGCTCCCTCATTCTCCGTAAGCGAGAAGCATGCAACACAGACACACCGCAGAAAGCAGAGAAACCCGTCTTTATCGATTACGACACGGCAACACACCACACTACTGCACTACTACGGCCTCATACCTTTAAACTAATTTTCTAAACTTGACGTTTAACAACAATTCAAGCCAAACCACTCGGAATTAGCAACTCCCTTCTCCACTGCAAAAAATGTCGTAAATTTACAATAAATACACGTAAATAAGTTACAGTTGTATACTTAACGCCATCTATCATACTTTAATTGTAGTATACAAAGTTCAACAGTGAATTAACCTTCAAATTATATTTTTTGTTCTATTGTGAGCATTCTATCGTATTTTATATTTTGTATTGCCATTAAAGGTAACAAGTATGAGATTTGGCAGTATAGTAGTTCAGTAAGAACACCACGTAACCAGTAAAATAGAAAGGAGGAAAAAAAGCTTATGGTTTGGCCTAAAGACGGCTTTTTACGGACAAGGTATTATGTATAACAATTCCGCGGTGACGTTGCGATGAGTGAACAAGATCGATGGGTGTGGGTAGTAACTATTTGCCTCCGAGGACGATTCCTTGGCACCCTCTCGTTTCCTTCGCGTCATTTGTAGCTCCCTTGGAAGTCAAGACTAGAGAGACAGGGAAGTGGCGAGGAAGAGGCAGACAGACTCTCTCTCACACACACATACACAAGTGTGAACGTGTCTTCTTGGATCCAGCCTTAATGAGACCGACCTCTCAAATCAAGTCCCCCCGCAAGGAAATCCCTTGCTCTTCTTTATCCCCACGTCGAATCCCAGTACTCCGGGAATGGAGCGAGGCAAAGATGGAAGGAATGCCGAGTTAGTTATCCCAAATAACTTAAACGAAAACGCTCTGGAATCATGCGATAGTTAGCCAGCTGAGCCAATCAAGTCATCACGTCGGTTCAAGTTCCCTTAGTGCAGCTATTAATCCCACCTTCAAGTACTCAGTCCCCTTATGGCATGCCAGCCATTCAAATCGCGTGACTTTAATGTCCAAATGTGTGCCATCGTTGCTCTCTCTCTCTTTCTCTGGCTAAAAAATAAATAAAATAATAACAATACAAATCTTCTCCGGCGGATAATAGCCAAAAATAAAAGAACTCCCCCCCAAAAAAAGGAACAGCATGGCCACGCCCCTCACGTCAATGTTCGTTAAGTGTGTCTCACGACATCCTTAATCCGTCATCGTACAACATGATGGACATTTCCCGCGTTGCCATATGAGCCCTTGTACTATATTCCCTTAGAAGAATGAAAAGAAAAAGGAATCCCAGAAAAAAAGGAAGGAAAAATCGTTCTACAACTTGGGCCACACACACACGAGACACAAAAATTGCTTACGATTAATCGATCCAATAACTTGTTCCCCGCCTTCAACGTTCAACAAAATGGAAAACATAAGGTAAACAGGCCAAGCAGAAACATTGTCAAGTGTTTATGACTCTTGCCCTCGAAAAAAGGGGAACTCGGGATATTATTGCTGTAAAGCGGGATGTCAAGGCATGTAAACGGGCAGCAGGACCCTTGAAAGAAAAAAGAACAAAAAATCTACAGCTACAATTGTTGCCTCGCTCCACCCACCCAGAAAATCCTCCCGCCTCCTCCTTCGTCAACAATAAGAGCACCTTTTTGTCCCTTGTGAATTACTAGACGCTCATCTCCCTAGACACACTGGCTGCCATTGTGTGTGTGAGACGAAGCATTATAAAAAGCGCGTGGTCCTTTTTTATTGTTTCCGCTTCTCTTCCTCTTTCGCCGAGCCACCCGCTTTTGGGGTGTTTAAAGAGAATCACCCTGTGAGATTGCGATTCAAAAGACATCCCTAAGAGCAGACGAGAGTCTTTCAACTGGCAAAAAGAGAACCAAATGAAAGGCCAAAGACAATAAGAGATGAGGTTTTCGGTGTACTGTCGACTCGCGCAATTAGTTATAAGAGCCTGTGCACATTGTGCAGAAATAACCGGGTGTGCTTGACGGATATGATCCAATGTCCAGTAATGCTGCAGCGAGATGGGGATTGTGCGTAATATAGAGCGAGTGATATCAAAGCTCATGAAAATTGGTGAGGGGAGACGCTTTATATGCCATCCCCGGCCCCTTCATGCAGCAAAAACGTTTTATGTTTTAACGTTAGAGGGTTGAGAAAATTTTATGGACGACTTTATCAGAAGCAATTTCACGCATTTATGCATTACTTTTGTACTATAGGGGGAAGCAACTAAGAAAAGGCGTTTGAGGAAGTCGTAAAAAGGGAAAGATTGCATCCTCCATATTTGATGTTGCACTTCTGTGTTTTTCTGCTTCCCGTCTAATTCAAGCAAATTCCAAACAGGTGCGAGTGATTCTGCGTGTCGGGACCGCCCATCAATCCGATGCCAACGCTTTCCTTAGCTTGGACAAGAAACGGAAGCAAGTGACGCTACTGGAGCCCAGTACTTCGACCGGTGCTGCCGTACTCGAAAATGCGCCGCAGGATCGAAGAATTGGAGTGGCTGCGCCGAAAATGTTCGCTTTCGACGGCCTATTCTCACACCAAGACCCGCAGGTAAGAAAAACGAGCTCAGCGTATTCACTCAACGTTTCGCCCCCAACTTTCAGGTCTTAATTAGAGGGAGCTATGCTCCTTATTAAATTCCTACACAGTGCACAGCACTGTGTTTGCTGTGCTGAGTTAGGGCTAGAATAGATTTTATTTTCCTTTCTCAGGTGTGGAGAAAAAAAAGAAAGCCAGGTCAAAGTAACGCTTTTCTAGGTCCACTTCCATGGAAATTAAAGGAGGGGGAAAATAAAATATAAAGAGCTGGACCTCGCGGCTTTCTGCCGGCTAACTTTACGGCTCATGAGCTTTCAATTGCCTTTTATATCTAGTTTTTTTTGGCTCGGAGATAAAACGCAATAATAGTCTAAAGAAATTCCCAGAAATGTTGCCCAACAGAGCTGCATTGCATGTAAGAAGCCAGCGCAAACGATATGTATAGTTCACGTGTATACCCCATACGAAGCGCTCAGGTGTGTTGGTTTTCCATGTTGTCAAAAGAAGAGGGAAAGAGAAAACATGGTAAAAGCTTAAATCTATTTTTATTTATCTCCGTAATACTTGCAACTCGTGTCGCGGCTTTTTTTTAGGAATTCCTTTTGTCTCTATCGAGTTCTTACTAATGCATAAGCCTGTTTGGAGCGCTTTTCTTTCGGGGTCTTTTCAAATCCACTTTTGTTGAGTTTAAGCTATAGAGCAACAGAAAGCCTAGAATTGAAACTGAGCAGTACAAAAAAAAACAACAACAAAAGAGGAAAGAGACAAAATGGATAAAAACCCGTGGCCAACAGCTCGTAGTTAATGAAGAGGACACTGGGAGTCAACCGTCAACCTTTATCCTATACTTCATTATCCCTTTTTCCCCGCAAAGAAAGACCTGAAGGTGAGCGTGACTGCGTTCCTAGGGTTTAACGTGATTAAGGTATCCCACAGCTTAGCAAAGGCCGTGACACGGGGATCTAGATGACATCCCTGTGTCTGTTTCGTGTCAACTTTGTGACTCGAACCGAAGAGTTCTCGTACGCACTTGAAAAAACATAGTTGAGTTGGGCACAATTCCCTGTTACAAAGATGCCTTCTCTTTTGTCTCTCTTTCGATCTTAAACATACTAGTCGGACATTGCGAACACGGTCCTCAGCGATATCGTCACGGCGGTGATCAACGGCTCTGACGGCTGCGTGTTTGGCTTTGGTCATGCCAAGTTGGGTAAGTTTAACCCTATTGCAACGTACATTTTGGGGGGTTTCCGAGGTTAAAGATTGGATCTTTCTGTAGGAAAAACGCACACCATGGTGGGATGCTCAGATGCGGCCGACCAGTTAGGACTCATTCCTTGCGCGATTGCCTGGCTTTTCAGGGGAATTAGCGAGCAAAAAACCAAAACGGGCGCTCGATTCTCTGTCCGAGTTTCGGCCGTAGAAGTGGCTGGTCCGGGCGAGATCTTACGGGATCTCTTGGCTTCCCATGCCAGTGGTACGTATTTATTTATTTATTTTTCTAATAAGAAGTAGTACCGGCAATTTGATGCCTATTTAATATGCCTTTCCTATCCGTAAAAAAAAAGATCAAGGTTCTTTGTTCCGTTTTCATGGTTGAGCATGGGCACCTGTGCTAAGTGTTCCAACAATGAAAGAGCGTGAGTTGAGTCATTGAACGAGGGTTACATGTCAAAGACGCTATAGTTTCTGATTTTCATTGTTGAGCATGGGCACGGTTGGCAGTCCTTCAACCGTGAAAGCAAGGCAAGTCGCGGCATCATTTTTAGAATGAAGATGAAGGGCATGGGAAGAACCCAAACCGGACTAGCGTTACAAGTCCGGCCTGTCTTAAATACAGCTTGGGCACTAATTGCCATGCGTGAGAAATCCATCACTCAAGCTTCGGAACAAACATGACACTTTGATATATGAACTGTTAGATGTTCAACAAGCGCCAGATAGGTACCATTGGGCGGTAGTAGTGACTATATAGGTACCTGAAGAGGCTGGAGAACAAGAGCCACCCAGACGAAGGCGAATGAAGATGAGGAAAATAAAAATAATTCCGAGGAACTTTTTGAGTTCGCTTAATTATTTTTCGGTGTGACTATTTTTGTCCAATAACAGGCAGGAGACACATATACTCACACACGCGCTGAGGAAAACAACAACCTCGTATTCCTTCTTTTGTTTTCTTCGTTTTTGAGCTTCTTGTGTGTGTCAGAGACGAGCAAGTCATCCCTTATCAAATAAGAGCTTCGCGTGCCAGGTCTCTTGCGCTCGGGTTGCGCGGCCCGAGAAAAGAAATAAGATCTCGGGGGTTTCTTTTCGTAAAGGAACACGAAACGCAACTTTCTTACTCGCAAGTCCGAAGCCCTCCCCCCAAATAGATGTCTCTGTGGATTAACGTCAGGCAACTTTGCGCCGACTAGAGTTTTCCGCTGCTCTTAATTTTCGAGGACTATAAGTCTTGTGTTTCTGTCGGTTTGCGGCCTCTGTCCTTTGATTGCGTTTCCTTAAATTAGAATCAATTGCTGGCAGAGCCAGGCAAACTTGAAGAGTCTCAGCACGTCATGCTACTTTAAAAAAAGAGAGAAAGAAGCCAGCTTTGGTAAAGGTTACACAATAGAAACTAACTTTTCTTCTTGATTTCCAGCAGAATCAGAACAATCACCGGGTGTATACTTGCGCGACGATCCTTTGCTAGGCACGCAGTTGCAGAACCAGAGCGAGCTGCGGGCCCCGACTTTGGAAAAAGCTGCCTTTTATTTCGACGCCGCCTTAGCTGCCCGATCCGAGAGCGATACGCGCTTTTCCCATTTACTCTACACCTTACACGTCTACCAGTACAGCGTGGATCGATCGGGTTCCGGACGAGGAGGTGATTAGACCAAAAAAGAACCCCCACAAAAAAGTGGATTTTATCCCCCATGTTTGCCTAATTTCTCCTTCCTTTATCCGAGTTATGAGATGCTGGCTCAACCATTCAACGTTTGAGTGTTTTAATCGCTTCTAGATTTATCTTTCCTTTCTTACCCTTTAACATTTCTCTGAAGCTCTGTTTATTGGTTTCCCGTACTCCTTTTCGAGCTCAAATCCGTATTACAGCACATTGGCATTAACTTTCTTGTTTCCGCAAAACCTGCTCTGGCTCTAATAGTGAATTTCCCTGCCTGGTTGTGGCTAGTCTTTTCGCCGTCTGTCTTTCAAAACTGTTTCATTTTGTTTGGAGATTGCGTTTTTCGTCTTGTGTAAGTCTTTCTTTTCATTCAACTGACGAAATCACTTGCTTGGTTATTAAATTCAAGCTCAAGTTACTTTAGTTTCCGCTTTCCACATTCAAATTAACAGTCCTAATTTTCTCTCACTCAGTGGCGGGCGGAAGATCAAGACTCCACCTTCTTGATTTGGGCAGTTGCTGCAACACCAATTCAGCCTCTGCTGCCGGCGTCTCGAGTGGCTTGACTCTTTCGGCGCTGGGCAATGTGTTGGTGGCACTGTTCAACGGTCAGCGACATCTTCCTCATCGCGAGCATAAAGTGACGCAGGTGCTGCGGGAGTGCTTAGGCTCGCTCACGTGCCAAGCTGCCGTCGTTGCTCATGTCGCTCCCCAGGGATCCTACAGCGAAACGCTGGCCACCGTACAAATGGCCTCCCGAATTCATCGCATGCGGAGGCGGAGAATTAAAGTAAGGGCGTCCTTTTTTAATCTAGACTTGCCTTTATCTTGAATTTGTTCCTATCTTGTGTGTGTGTCGTACGCCAATAGTATGCAGGAGGCGGAGGCTCAGGCGGGTCCGGCTCAGGTGGCAGCAGCGAAGAATCTCGTTTAGGACCCCGCTCTTCCGGCGAAGATAGTACCACCTCAGCTGATCCCTCGAGTAGCGAACAGTCCTGCGACACGGTCATTTATGTGGGGCCTATTGATGACGCGACGGACGGAGAACATCCCCCAGTTTATTTGCCGAGCTTAAACTCGGGCGATAATCGCTGTGCTATGAGCAAAGCCTTACGGGGCTCGCTCGCGGAAGATAGCGACGGCGGATCGGTCGTGTCCAGATCCCTTAAGACGACCCAATCTGCTCCCCTGGTGACGTCGGTGAGCACGCAGTCCTCGCCTTCCAAGAGTGCGTGGCACAAACGGGAAGATTCGCCTTCTTCGGCGGCCATGACGGGTACTGCGGGTACTCCCAAGCCGCTCAAAATCACTAGCAAGACCACGGCTGTGATTTCGGTGGGGCCCAAATCACCGCAACTCGTCAGTCAGTCTCCTCGGATCAAAAAGATCGGAGATTCCAACGTCGTTCCCAACGATTCAGGGATGATCTGCCGCCCGAGTGATGAGCAATGGGTGGACGGACCGCGGATCCAGAAGTCAAAAGTGGTCGAAGCTCGGAATTTGGCTCGACAAAAGAAAGAGTTGTGGGTGGATGGACCGTCAGTCCAGGCGGCCAGTACCACCACTGCCAGTACTACCACCGCTCCACCAGTCGCCAGTAGTACCAGCGCTAGTGCTGCCGTCGGGTACGGGTACATGGACGAACACAAGAAAGGCATGATTCGGCAGTGGGTGGAAACCCAGAGTGCACAAGTGGCTCAACAGAGAACAGTGACTTCGCGGGAGGTTTGGATCGATTCCGCTCCTCCTGTTCCAGCTCCTACGACTGGAATCCCCATCCCGCCCGCGGAATCGCAGATCCGAGTCTTGACCATGTTCAAGACATGCGAGGATGAGGATGAGCCTTCTGCTGCAATTGCTTGTATGAAAGAGACCGACAAAGGACGAGCAATAGCAGCAACGATTCCCAAGAATGTCGGAGAAATGCGAACTAATAACGCTAGTACGGATGCCGGCACAGGCCATATGACGTCAAGCCACACGCCTTTCACACGACGACCGTTGGGCAATGCGGCGTCCATTCCTGAAGAGCCAACTTTAGAAGAACTGTGCGAGCAAGTGGAACAATTGGCGGATGCCTTAAGCCAAGGTAGTGAAGAAGATGTTTCGAATTCCGATGAAAGCAATGCTCCCGTACCACTGCCGATTCAACGTAAGAGAAAAGCCTCCCTCCCCCAAAAAGGATGCAAAAAAAAGAAAAACCATTTGGAAGAAAAAATCACTTTTATTTCTTTCTTTTTCCCTTTTTTTCTCTTTTTAGCCGTGATGCCGTGGCGAGAATGCAGGTTCAATGTAGGGTCGCCCATACGCGAGGAAGACGAAGATCAGGACGATGCATCTGATGGAACGAACAACAAAAGCGAGTCGGGCCATACTCGACGTGACAGCGATACGAGTCACGATTTCCAGCCTAGTTACCAGAGCCAAGTCAGCAGCTCCGTTTGCTCACCCATGAGCAGTCTTCCGCCCGCGGCGGGAGGTGAAGATCTCGAGTACATTGAGGTGGAAGAACCCGAGGAACCTGTGCCTATGCAAGATTCCTGCTTACAGGTACGAAGCCCATCATCAATCAGAGGATTTTGGTTCTAAACCAACCACAACAGCGCTTTTCCTTAAAATGTATGAAACTTGAAATTCGGTTTCAGGTTACGGAGGAAGATATCGCCTTGTGTATGATGGGTATCGATTCGAAAGATACGGATGACGATTCCAGCAGCGAGGAACATCCGCTCAGAGTGCTGAGTGCCGAGAATCTCACCATCATTTCGCACTTCACGGGAGGTAAAAAATACATCCTTTTTATTCTTCAGTTCAAGTTCCTTTAGCTAATTTCCAATTCTTCGTTTTTCTTTTCTTTTTCGTCTCCGAAAACTAGAAACCTATTCGCAAGGAACGGCTTCAGAATGGGAGCCCATGGGTTTCTGTCGAGGGGAACATGCGGCCAGTTATGTCAATTTGTTTGAATTGCCAGAATACGGTCGCGTCTGCGAAGATTTGCCTCAAGCAGAGGTTTTCGCTGCCAAGTTTGATCAGTTAGCTCGTTTGCATCGCTTCTACCAAGAAGCAGCCAAAGCCACGCCCTCTACGACGCTCCCGCCCCCGCATTTGCCTCAACACATTGTTCCCTCGCTCAAAGACTTGCCTATGCTCAGTCGGGCTCCGGGATGGGGGGGTCCTTGGCCGTCTCACCTAACTCCGCCCACTGGTGGTACTCCCAAACCAGCTCAAGATCAAGTCCCCACGCCTTTCCGCACCGGTTTGGTTTCTCGCAACGAAATGCTGTATGGAACCAGCACTCCTACTAGCCCTGTTTCTAAAGTCCAATTGGCGGAGAACAAGTACGAGACCTTAACGGGTCATTGTCGGCGGAATTCCTCTTCCATTTACGCTCGGGTCGGCGTTGGCTCGGAAATCGGCCTGGAATTGGAGCGAGAGCTGGGGCTGAGCAAACATCACACGGAATTGTCTTCCTTGAGACATCCGGACGGTGCTTCCAATCCCCATTTGAACCAACACGCTCCCACTGGCCGCGTTTACGAAGAAATACAGCCCGAGAAGCGAGAACCAGGGAATGGAGCGTCCAATTCCGACCCTGAAGAGGAACCCATCGTTATCCAACAACCCCTTGTGTCTGAAGCGCAGCCGGAGCAAGCTTCTCTGGATTTACCAGATATTAGAACCGTAACCGGGAAATCGGATGGGGAAAACGAGCCGCTGGAACCCAGTCTCCCGCCTCCTAAAACCCCCAAACTCAGTCGCTTTTTCGGCGGCCATTCCAGAAAACGTTCCAAGAGCCCGGCCACACCCAAAAAGGCAGCTAATACCGCAACTGCGGGGACTCATAACATTATCGTAACTCCGCCGCCTCTACGAGGCTCCATAGTGGGCGTGATCAAGTCTTCTCCCAAATCCGAAAAACGCTCCGGGTCGAAATCGCGCGACCGAGAATCGAACAAGCACTCTTCACCGAGCCATCACAAGAGCAATTCCCGATCCCCGTCCCGGAATGCCACGACTGGCACCGAGACTTCAGCGCTAGCGAGCACTCAACAACAACAACAGGCCAGTACGTCCCAGAAAGCCAAAAGTTTCTCGTCTCGCTCGAGCAAAACTAACGAGAAGGAAAAGAGCAGCAAGGGTTCGCATAAGAGCCCTAAAAAGGAACCAAAAGACAGCAGTCGCCTCCATCGCTCGGATTACGTTCGAAGGGATATTAAAGCGTATGGATTTACTTATGAGAGCAACAACCATCATCACGTTCACCATCATCACCATGCGAGTCATGGTCCGGGCTCTTTGTGTCCTTCCGAAGGCTACGAAAGTGGTGGATCTGATTCCGGCGTTCATGTGATTGCTTCGCCACATATCATGTCGCCAGCCAAAGTTTCCACGCGACGTCATGCCAGCCATCAGACTGCACTCAATCCTTACCCTGTTAACGAATCGCGTGGACGACACTTGACCACGAATGAAAGCCCGCGCAAAGGCTTTTCCAGTGGGACGAGTACAGGTGGATCGGGAGGATCAGGCGGTCATTATGAAAGCTCTGGCTACGAGAGTGTGATGCGAGACAGCGAATGCTCCAGTCTCGGATCCAGTCAAGATTCGGATCGAGAGGCTCCCCATGTCGACAAGCCAGCAATGAACGGTAACTAATGCTTTTCCCATCCTTCCTGGTTTCAAAGTAGATTTCTGCTTGTTTTTTTTTATTATTTCTTACTCTTTTTAAGCAAAGAATATGTCTAGCGTTGTGCAAAAGTGTACAAGGTTTCGCCTGGGTTCATTTTCCTTGCTTGCCTCGAGTTTCTTACCTAACCTAATACTAAAATAGGGGGGTATTAGTCTGACTCTGAGAGCGCATGTCTTGGTGGGTCTTCCTCCCTTCTTTTTGGCTCCTTTTTGGCCCACTGAACCCAACTTTCAAAGCGGCGTGGACTTTTTTGGCTCCTTTTTTACTAATCCGAGTGTTTGAGAACCCAACCCAGGCTAACTCTTTTGTTTCTCATCGTCTGATTTTAGGGCAGTCGAGCAGCTGCAGCATTCTCTAATCCTTCCCTTAAACTCTCAAAAGAAAACGAAAAGAAAAAAGAAAAGAAAAAGAAAGAAAAGAAGTTGGGGTGGTCCAGAGAGAAGCAAGATGTGTGAAGCTGATGGAAGACCTGGTAATTTTACTCCTTTTCACGTGCGAGACATGCGCTGTCAATGGACATATCCCTGTCATCGTGTATACAGGTACTACATCACTGATTCTAGCTACCAAAATCATTCGATTTAGCTATCTTGGTCTTTTTTTACGTCGAAAAGTACAAAAAGGCGGCTAGTATTAATCAGAAATGCTTACCTTTCTTTTGCCTCAGGTAATGGCCGAATGTTGTGTGGTAGGAAACATCGTGGTTCAGCCTCCCGGCATAGCCATTACAAGAGTGGAAGCGGGAATACAGCGATGCAAGCGATTCTACCAGAACCTCTGCAGTTGGTCCAGTACGGTGCAGAAGAGGTAGCCCGGTTTGATCGTAGACGAGCTAGCGAAGCTCAAGGAAGTTCGTGGTTCAAACACCAAAAGAGTGTCCTTACCACAAAAAAACAACAAGCCATTTTAAAAGCGGAATTAGCTGCAGCCAAGCGGAGGCTGGGCGTTCCCGCGCAATCTTGGAGCTACGAATGTAAGTTCACTCTACAGCGGCAAACAACTTCTTTAAAAGCGGAATGTATGGTACAATTTATAGTAAAAAGAAAATGTTGTCGTGTTCGATTAATCTTTTAATACGTAAGTCCGATTTAACATACTATTCACCATTAACAAGATTTGAAATTTTACAATAGATAATCTCAGGGCACGTTCTCATTTTAACTTTGAAATATTTCGATCACACGAAAAAACAATGAATTATATATGCAAAATGTTGTATTTTATTGCCAGTAAGCTTAATATCTTTGGTTATTCCTTAGTGCACGTGGAAGGGAGTATGGATTACCGGGATCCCAGTTTCTTGGAAGCTTTGGAACGTGAAACTTACATTTTATCCAAAAGAGTGGCAGCATGCAAGTCGCATATCTTAATAGCTACGTGCTTTGATGGGAAACGGCAAAGCGATGTTTGAAAATTTCAAATGGATCCAGTCAGTTCGGTAATCGCGTCCAAGGACATTTTGATACCCCCCTCCCTACTTTTCTTGTACAAAGTTCATGTAACAATAAACCATGTAAAGAGTTTGCAAAAAAAGCGTTATGTACACATATCCAATTTTCTGTGCCATATATGTGAATGCTAGGTACAGCATGCTTATAAGAAAGCCATACCTAAACAGGTTTTGGAAAAACAACCATTCAGTTCTGCATCACAAGCGAAGCAATATTGTCTTCTTCGAAAGGGAATAGCTTTGTTCAAACGGGATTAGGTGAAGCTTAATACATAGTATCCGTCCTAGAAAAAAAAAGGAATTAACACGACGTTTCCTACTTTCCATGGGATACAAAAATTTACCTGGTTAGTCGGCGAGGGGCAAAGCGAGTCAAAAAGGAAACAGCAGGTGTGCCTGGCGTGTCTGCTTGAGTCATAAGAGAAGTCATAGACATGCCCACCAACAGAACACAAAGCAGCAAAGGACCAACAATAGCTCCTTCTACTCCGAGCCAATAAATGCCTCCAGCTACCGACAAGGCTGTTAAGTACGTGTGTCCACCCCTGTAAATCTCAACCATTAATAACCTTTCTAAATCGTCTTTCATTCATTCAATTTACCCTTTGATTTCAGAGTAGATAGCCGCATCTACGAAAGTAAGAGGAAGCGCTTGGCAGGCCAGTAACGCTATAGCTTGTGCTCCACGACCTTGGACAGCCCACAATTCCAATGCTGCAGGAATTGCTGCCCAATAGGGTCCCAGAACGGGTACTACGCTGAGTACAGCTGCCATGACTAGTTATTAAAATAGAAGCCTTCTACAATTCAAGTCAATGAACGCTTAAAAGTACCTGAAGGGATTATGACTAGGTGAGATTCAAACAAGGTATGCATAAGCCAAGTCCACATTGCGTAGAAAGCACCCATTTTGGCTGAAGCAATAAGGACGGTATTAACGGCTTCTTCAATAGCTCTGCCTAATCTATAAGAGAAGAATCGTGAGAGTATCCAAACAGTGCGTGAAACAATACTACTTAGTGCCGTGGCCGGGCGTAAGAGCTGCCAATAGCTGGACGGGTTTGTACTGGTTCTCACTGGCAGAGAGTACATAAAACAGGGCTGTAAGGAATATCACCTATAGAAATGGCATGATAATCCTTATTGAATCAATCGTTAGGCTAAGAAGTGAATCTTACTCGGCTTATAATAAAGTTTAGAATGGCAGTTCCTCCTCCCAACAATAAAGAGAGCAGCGTAGTAAGGAAACTAAGCAAGAGAGCCATATTAGAGCGCAATAAAGAAAACAGGGATTCCAGGACGCCTAATAAAGTCCCCACGTTTTCTTTAGCAAAGTGAGCTAGAGCCGAAAAGTTGAGTAATTCTGGGGTTTTCTTAAGCCCACTGAGGAAATCGTCGATGGATTGAGCCACAGCTTGCGGCGGTACTTTGGGTCCTTCATGCCCGTCAGGCATTGTTGGTACAATCCAAGCTTGGTAAACCCGATCCCAAACTTGGAGCAAACTCTGTTCCAAGTGACGAGCTCGAGCTGGGTCCATACCGGCTGTTACACTTTCTACCTGCAAGATTATACAACCAGAAATTAAGTAGCTCTAATTAAAAGAATACAGATTGTTTTACCAGCTGAGCAATGCCTTTCTTGCCATACGCATAAGCGTTGTCCAAAACCGTTCCCATCATCGCATCTACATCCATGTCTACGCCCAAAACATTGGGTAGCAAATGCTGTGCCTCTGGATGAAGAGTTAAGGTTGCATTGGCCAACTGGTGGCAGACCTGCAGCACATGAACGCCCTCGGAGTAGAGCTTCTCAGAGAGAGGGTCAAACTATTAGCTAAAAAGAGTCACGTACAAAATTGTACGTACTTGTACGGCCAGGAAGACTACAGTCATAACTGCTCCTATTAATAACACGGAGATAAGTAGCGCTGTCACTATGCCGTCTAAACCATCCAGTACACGATTTAGAACCCAACTGTCCAAGCGTAATAAAGCCTTCGAAAAAATAAACTGTCAAACACAGGCATAACAGATAAGTTTTCCACCTTTCCAATAATGCGCAGAGCTGTGGGAGGCTGGAAGCTGTGCCTCATGTTCAACTCCTTTCCCAGGTCCAGCAGACCCAGCCACTTCTGGTAGAGCAACGAGTACAGACCCAAATATGAACCTAAAAATAACAAACATGATAAATAAAAAGGTCTCTTTAATGTTTGAAAGCAAGAATACTTGCAGCCTTGATAAACACATAGGCTAAGGGTAGCGGTAAAAGGCGCAGAAGCCACATATGGTGCCATAACTGGACTAAAAGACACGCATACAGCAGCCACGTCAAGTACTGTTTGGCTGAGGCTGAACTTGGAGGCGGAGTAACCAGCTTTGTGGCATTGGAACACGCTGAGGGTGGTTCTTTTGCGTGTACCACACTATAGTATACAAAAATAACCATTTAAATAAAACTAGTTTCATAAACTTGGTTAACTTACTTGCTTAATGATAAGGTCTTTTTACGCTTTACCAGCGATAGATCAGATGGTGTTGCCTCGTCAGCTGAAGCGGGTGAGCCCATGGCCACAGACACTTCTTCCTCTTCGTGACGTTCGACTACAGTGCCTATTTCAGTATCATCGGCTTTCTTTGCGTCAACTTTCCCTACAATATAAATCAACAGTGTGACAAGAGTGAAAAATAATCAGTCGAATCTACCTGAAGGTGTGCTTTCTTTGCGATCTGAAATGACGACTCCATAGACTAAAAGGGAGACTAGGAAGAGTACGCCATAGGGCAAAACCCCTACAAGATCCAAACACTTGCATATCACAGAAAAGCAAGCGAGATTGCAAATCAAGCTCTGGATCCTTGGATATTGGGCTACGTGACTTTGGGAAAAACCTCCAACGGCGAGAACACACCAAACTAGACTAGGTAACGCCACCTCGAGAAAAAGGAATCTAGTTAAAGATATTTTTTGCATCTATAACACAGTCCTTACCCATAAGCTGGCTAAGAGACTTGCGAAAAGGAAGAGCATGTGGATCATCCATAAGAGGATCTCGAAGGGTAAAAGCCATAATAATGTGGAAAAATAACGATACAAGGCATAGAGAACCGGCATGCCTATAAAGATAGCTGCTGAGAGCATTAAGTTTCGTAGAATTTTGTTCCCAGCTATTTCAGCTATGCCATCCAGCATTTTAAAAGGTAAAAGGGCCGAATTCACCGTTAAAAGTCCGCGTTTAGCTTTGACTTCCTCCAACCAGGTACGGTAACGTAGAACCAAGGAATATTTGAACGGATAAATGACTGATCCCACTAAAACAGCCCAAAGCAAGGGCTTAATGAAGGGCTCTAGGATATAATAGACCAGCACAGCAGCTGCCCCTCCCAAGAGGACAAAAACAAAGGCAGCTGCATTGTAGAATGCATTCTTGACTGGTTTCTCGCTGCCTTGTGAAAAAAATCCAAGAAATGGAGATCCCACATTCATGTATTCGGCGTAGTCGTTGTTGGCCATGCTGTACCTATAGAAAAACAACGTCAAAAGGAAAGGCGGATTCTAAAACATTTATCAAAACATGCAGTACATATGAGAGAAAATGGTGCACTAGAGGGAAAATGCATTCAAATAATAGAAAGCATCGAAGTAAAAAACACAATTTAATCAAACTGGTATTTTTGCACTGATTTACCTTTTACTTCAATTCATTTCCCAAGACACAAACGTAACGGAGTTCACGTGTTTATTAGCGCGATGAAAACAACAACATGACGACAGGTCTAACTGTCGAATAAGCTGGGCAAGTGGATGTCCGAAGGCGTGAACAGGAACGGAAGCTTCTTGTCAATAGATGGCTGCAGTGAAACAGTTGAAGAGGATTGCTTTGAAATTAAAAATCACCAACAAACCTGTAAACTCCTACGAACCAGGTTTTGAAAAGAAAATGAGAAAGTACAATATTAGACACGCATAACAACCTGTAATAATACAGGGAAACTAAATAAATAAAAAAACTGGAGAAATACACCAGCTAACATGAAAAAACGGTAATAGAGGGAAAAAATAGATGAAACGAACAAATACATAACACACGACGGAAAAAAATAGAAGGTCCCAAGTAGGGGACTTGCCCAGCTAATAAAACAAGTAAACTAAAGTAAATAAATAAAAAAAACTAGGGGAGAGAAACAAAAATTAAACTATAATAAATAATAGTAATAAACAAGAAAAGCATGCGGAGTGATGAGCTGTCAAGTGTTTGCAGACATGTTCCGTAGATGGTGTTAATTTCAACAATAAAACGTGTGGGCAAAGTGTGGGCTCAATCGCGCTCGCAAACCCGAAGAAGTTACATGTTCAGACAGAACCTATTGTTGATTGTTATGCATAACTTATATAATATTTGTGTTTTTAGCTGAATATATGCGTAACTTACTGTTTGTAGTTACGAACAACAGTCCTGTTCATTTATAAGCATTAATTTAGCTTCATTTGTGGAGTTTATGCGATTCCAGTGCGAAGTTTCATTCAAACGTTTGGGCGTGTAGGCGTTTTCTAACGTCTAAAATCGACGATTTTGTGAAACTTGGGCTGAACAAGCTCAAGTAGATGCCGCTGGGTTATTCTTTTTCACCTTTGGCCTGCTCCAGTTGGTAATTATTGTTTGAGTTTTTTAAGAGAGACATCTTTTTTTCTTCGCCTGTTGTGCAAATGAAGCCAAGTGAAAACATGGCGTGCCACGTGAGAAATTTATGTATGACAATAAGGAAAGATAGTTTAACTGTATTTAACTATTTAATATAATATAATAGATCCGTTGTTCCGAACAGCCCAAAGTGCCACGCGTATGACTGTCCAAGGAAATTGGGGAAAGAAAAACTGTTGATATTCAGAAACGCTATTTGCAGCCGTGCTTTATGAACTATTCCGTACTTCTGTTGCCACGAGGGATAATATGACACATACACTGCGATTTAGCTCTGTATTTGTCTTTATATCAACGACAACTGCCACTCCAAAAACCTTTCTTCTCTTTCGCAAAACCAAGTCAACTCCAAAACGTGGATAGCAGGGGGAAAAGCGGAAAAGGAGGGAAAAAGGGAACAAACCAAAAAAAAAACTTCAGTCCGGAACATCCGTAAAAATAAAAGGAATAAAATAGGCCCGTCCTTCTTAGTCGCAACTCTCGTTCTTATGACGTTATTTTGAATTTGGTTTATCAATTATTTATTTATACATGTAAACGAATGTTTATATTTCTCCATTCATGCATCGTCATAAGCAATTGCAAGCTTTTTTGCTTATTCCCCAAATGTGGCTAGGAGACGTGGACTTTCCACATTTTCCGTTCCTACCGCATTTGTTGTGTAGAATTACTTGTTATTTGTTGTTTGTACAGTTATTTGTTGTGTACTCATTTTTATTTCATTATTTGGGGGGGGGGTGATAGTATTGCTAAAACGCACAATGCTAGAATACGGAATTAAAAAACACACAACGCAGTGCCCAATCACGTTGCTCGTTGCTAATGTTGCTCATTGCTAATGTTGCCAGGGTCTCTGGCCAATGGATGCAGCCCTCTGTAGACACTCGCCGCCACTCGGCGTTGTCGACGGAATTAATCCCGCAAGCCATTTTGTGAACAGACGCCAAGCCGACTACAAGTCAGGTAATTTGCTTCCGTTTTATTTCAAGTTTATCGACTCCCACCCGACTTTTATCAAACTGAAAGCAATCAAAGCTTTTTTTTTCTCCAAAAATTGCGGGCGTAGTCTGAAAGCCTGTTGCCTGACTTGTTTATTGTCAAATCATTTACATGATTTAGTCTTAAAAACTTAATAACAAATTAGGGGGGGGGGGTAGGGAAGTGGGTAGGGGTAAGAGTAGGAGGTGCAGTATCAAGTAATATGTTTCCGTGTTATTGGGAGGTTGAGGTGCAGAAAGT